>VZRE01009144.1:260326-291790 GCA_013396775.1 Cephalopterus ornatus
CCGCGGTCTCCGCCGCCCCCTGGCGGCCGCCGCCGGAGCCGCCCCCGCCCGGCGCCTGCCGCGGAGGCCCCCCCAAAAAAGCCCTGGCTCGGCCCGCCTGCGCTCCCCTGCTGCATCTCCTCCCGCACCGGGGGCTCCGGGGCTGTCCCTGCGCCCTCCTGCTTCGGTAACCTGGTTGGGCCTGTGGTCTGCGCATTTGCTGTAATATGCCGGGCTAATCATCGCCCTGCCGCAATTGGGCAGCCCTGCCACGTCCGTGACCACGCAACGGCTTTGAAAGGGGTGTTCTTCCAACACAGACAGGGAAGGAAATTGGGTTTCTGATGGTGATGAGTTAATATGAATATCTGGCAGCTTTTCACAGATAAACTCCTAGGGGACCCCAGACCCTAAATGCTGACCCAGTCAGATCCCATTAAGCAAATCAAGAAGGAGCAGACTGAAAATCAGCAAGGGCAAAATGACTGCACTGCTCTTCCCTGCTTCAAATGTGAGACATTTCGATATCTGGTGCAGATACAGGCGGAGCCCTACCACAGTGTCTAATCGTGCTGCAACAACCTCACAGGACACTGTGCCCTATGTTTCCAAGGGTTTATCCGTGCCACACGTTCACCCTGGGTGATCTGCACTGACACACACCACAGGGTAGCCTTGGCCAAGATTTAGAAAGCTGTAGCTCTCTGAGGGCTGAAGGGGACCATGTGAAGCCCCCATCCCACCCCTCTCCCCAAGACCACGTAACCCTAGCTGCATCCTTAAATTTAACCATGGGAAAAACAGAGCCACACCATTGACCTTGGTGCTCCTGCTCACCTGCATGCATGTAACGGCCCTGTATACCAGCCCTGCAGAGAGAGGCTCCAGGAGTCTTTTCCTGACACTTTTGGAAGAACTTCTATGTACTTTTGAGTAGGGATGTGGAAGGGTTGGTGAGGCCCTTAAGCATGGGACTTCAGAGATTTCACCTGGTGCCTCACACTCCTGAGGCAAACTCTTCCATGCAGCATGAACTGGAAGAGTTGCTGCATGCTTCATGTGCAGAGGACTGCAAGCTTGGTTAGCCCAGGTTTCACTAGAGAGGACAGGTATGTATGCTACTATACCATAATTTGCATGGTATAGCTGTAAAGCTTTTGTGTGTGTGGGTGTGTGTGTGTGAGAGAGAGAGAGACGGCTCGAATACTACTCCTGCTCCTGTGAAGAGTGTAGGAAAAGACATAGCAAGAATGGTGGGACTTGGATGAAATGGCAGAGGGAAAGGGCAAAAGCAGGGTGCTGCTTACACTCACATCAAACCACACTCAGATTGCAAAGGCAAGAGCTGCTCTCTTCCTCAGAAACGGCCTGCCTCTAGGAGAAGTGTACCACAAAAAAAGACCTTTGCTGGATCAGTCCAAAGGTCCTATCTAACTTTCAGTCCTGTACCCTGTGGGTGCTGAGTGGGGGCCAGCCATGAGTAGTACATGGGCAGCATGGCGTCATATTGGCCTGTGGTGACTGAGAGACATCCTGAGCCAGCAGAGATTACATGAACTTGTTTGCTCACTTCTGGACTGCCTGAAAACTTCAATATCCACAATGTCCCTCAGCTCTTTAAGGAGCACAGCAGCAGTCAGCTGCCAGCAATGACATTACGGCCACACATTAAATTTAGGTGCTATGTTCTCCTGTGACTTTAGGACCTTGGTAATAACAGATGGCCTGGCACTAATTGCTACCTGAACTGGCTTGATTAAAACTGTCTCAGTCACTCCTTGCTCTGCAGCCTCCTCCGCTGACTGCAGGAAAGCCAGGCTAAGAAAACTGCTCAGTGTGGAAAGAATTAGCTGGAGTTTGTTCAGATCTTCCTAGGAGGAGGAGAGATGAGCTTTTTGTCAAGAAAACTGTTAAGAAAGAAACTACCCAGTGTTGAGAGACTGGTGGCCATGGAATGCTCAAGTCCTGAACCACAGAGCTGCAAGTCTCCCCACTACACCTGGGGCACAGCTCTTACTGAGCCCTCAGTGTACTCTACCTAGGCAGCTGAAAGGAGCACAGTTTAGTTGTGAGAGGACTTGGTATGATGCCCCATAAGGCCTCAGCAACTGAAACTCCAGTGGTGCATCCTCTGAGGCGACTAAGACTTGCTAGCTGCAGAAGTCACTGAGAGGGGGGCAGACTTCTGGGGCCAGATCTTTTTCTCCCTGCCTACAAGACTTGAATTTATAGTGCTACAAGGCACTGCAACACACACAAACTCAGCACCTGCATCTAAGGTCAGAAGGCTGCTTGGTAGCCCTGTACCTGCTCTACCTCATGGCTAGTGTTGGCCCCTTAAAGTCTAGAGGGCCCATTGCGGGTTGGGGGCTGCATGAGGAGGTGATAAGTGCATCTGGGCAGAGGTATAAGAAGGGGGCAATATGGACTGAGGTGACAGGATGAGCCTTGCACTTGTACCAATGCACAGCAGAGGAAACAGTGCCAGGGAAGGTCTTCAATTGAAATGGCAATATAGGAATGCTCAGCTCAGGACATGGGAGCAGAGCAAGAGGAGAAATGTCAAGGCAGTGTGAGGATGGTGAAATGTAGGGCTTTACGTACGCACACAGGTTGGGTAGGTAATGAAAACAGGTCCTGGAAGAAGCGAGATAAAGAGAGGAAATTAAGCCCTGATCAGGCATAGGAAAGCAGGGATACAGGGAGACAGGTAGGGGGAGTGATGGTGCTTATCGGAAGAGGGCATTAGTACCAGGACTGCAAAGACAGGCAGCTAGTTCCAGCCCGGGGTCAGAACTGCAGGAGAAAAGTGGGGTTTCCTAAGAGCTGTTTAGATATGGATGTGGTGCCCGGTGAAGCTCAAACGCCGACAAGCAGGTAGGAAAAAAGGGCAGGAGCAGCAGGTAAGGGAGTGCTGCCAGCGCTGTGGCATCATGCAGGCGAACGGCACTCGCAAACTCCCTTCCTGGCACCTTTCCTTCCCCGGCGGTCTCGGCTGTGCCCCGCAGACACCCAGCAGCAGGGCCGGCCGCTCCCCGCGGGTCCCTTCCACCCTCCCTCTCTCCATCTCTCCCTCTCTCCTCGCCCGGCCACATCCCGCGGGCGCCGCCGCCAAACCGCCGCTCCTTACCCGCGAGGTGGCAGCCGAGGGCCACGAAACCCAAAAACTGCGGGCGCTCCTCCCTCCCGACCCCAGGCAGCCTCCGGACTGGAAATGGCAGTAATGGATAACCCCGGGAATAACAGCCGGGGTTAGGGCGGCTCCGCACACCCAGGGAAAACCCTGGGTCCCGCCCGGCAGAGCCCCCGCAGGACCATCCTGAGGGAATGGTGCCAAGCCCTGCATGCTCCGAGACACTGCTGCCCCAGGCAGCACCCTACGGCCACGTTTGTGTGGCACGGAATCTGATTCCTCACCGGACTGCATCTCTCCACAACCACCATGCGTCACCCTCCCTGGTAATACCCTCTGCGGGGCAGATCTGACCTGCTGGTTGATTGTGACCATAAAAAGCACTGACATCTACCACTATGGCAGCAGAAACTGAGGTTGCAGGGGGAGGTGGTGAAGTTTATAACTCATTCTGCTTATTATTCTTATGATGGGCCCCCGGCATAAGAATGCCATGGACCTGTTGGACTTGAGTCAAGAGATGGGCCATGAAGATGCCTGAAGGGCTGGACCACCTCTCCTAAGGACCACCTAAGACAGGTTGAGAGAGTTGAGGTTTTTCAGCCTGGAGAAGAGAAGGCTCTGCGGAGACCTCATTGCGGCCTTACAGTAGTTAAAAGGGGCTGACAAGAACTGAAGAGAGACTTTCTGTAAGGGCATGTAGTCGTAGGAGGTAAAGGTCTTAAACTGAAAAAGGGTAGACTTAGATTGTATATAAGGAAGAAGTTCTTCACTATAACAGTAGTCAGTCATTCACAAGAGCTGTGGATGCCCTATCCCTGGAGATGTTCAAGGCCAGGTGGGATGGGACTTTGAGCACCATGGTCTAGTGGAAAGTGTCCCAGCCCATGGCAGGGGACTTGGAACTAGGTGATCTTTAAGGTCCCTTCCAATGCAAGCCATTCTATGATTCTACTTCCTCCACATAGATACTCCTCCTTCTGTCTCCTCACTCCCTCCAGCTTCCTTTTGTGATACCAACAGGGCCCACTAGAGAGGGAGTTGGAGGCTGTGGCATGACATGTAACCCTTGCTCAAGAGGCAAGTGAGGCCAGATGTGTAAGCAAAGCCACGAGTTCACCAGGTTGCACAGAAAGATGCCTCCAAATGTAAGCACCATAATCATCATCATCAGAAACTGAACCCATGACTTTTGAGATTCCTAATAAAGACCTTTAAAAACTGCCATTTCAGTTGCAAGTAGAAAGCAGATACCTTCCTGGTCTGTATCCAGAGGGAAAAAATCACTCATCCATCTACATGTTTCACACCCACATTCACCAATCTAAAATATTGGCTGGCTCTTGGGTCCCATCATCTGGGTAAACTGAAATGGAGTCAGGAGAAGAGACAGCAGGTGGCAGTTTTTCTCATTTTTACATTAACAAGACACCAGGGCTTGATGTATCTGTAGTGCTGATGGAGGAGAGCCCACAGAGGAGTTTCAAAAGGTGTCAGAGAGCTACTGGCTCCTTGTTTGCTTTGGGGAATCTGTCCTTGGGATTCTGTCAAAGAGCATGGGGTAAAACCTGGTGTTAGAGGGCAACCGGTCCCCTTTAGTTTCTGAATGGAAGTGAGCCAGAAAGCAGCATGGGATGGGCTAGGAGAACTTGCCTGTGATGGGAAGGAAGGAGTGATGGTGTAACAAGTATAGCCAGACTGCTGTTTTTCCAAATGCTGCTCACACTGACTGGCTCTGGGCTCCATGCTATTGATAGGCTGCCTCTACTTACAGCGAAGGCTGGAGTCCTGCTTCTTGAGTGAACAAAAGCACCAAAAATAAGGGAGGGATGGGAAAAAAAAACCCCACCTCTAAAGGAGAAGGCATGAGGGAAAGAGGATGTAGAGGATGTGCACCATACAGGTGTCTCTATCCTCTCATTCCCTGGGGCCTGAAGGAGTCTTAGGGTTTACACTTGCCAGATCCTGAGCAGGAAGTAATTTTTCCTAGTCTGTTGACTCTCCTACCAGGGCTTCAGAAGATGAAATCTTTATTATCATGAAGGCTTAAAAGGGAGGAATACTGTTAATTCCATTTTCAAGGTCATACTTCGAAAGTTATTAATTTCTTTCTTCTAGGGCTTTGCACTCTACTCTGAGGCTTTAGGGATTACCAGCTTCTACTTACTAGGGTTCATCTGGGGCTTTTTTTCTTACTCCTTTCCTGTTCCTTCCCCCTCTTCTTTGAGAAGAAGATACGTTTTTTCCCTCCCTGTTCTCAGTGTTAAAACTACTTTGTTCATTGCCTGCTCATTCCCCATTGTCACTATCAGTTCTGCTCCTGTAATTAAAACTCGATTGTGACTGCAGTGGCAATAGACTGGCTTTCCTAGAGGTGGAAGTACCACTGTGTAAACTAGGGAGGATGCCCTCCAGCAACTCTCCAACAAGATTAAGGAAATGTCTCTGGTGTCTATCAATCTTTGCACTCGGTTTAATGTATTTGAGAATTTGCTCATGCTTTTTTAGCACTGAGCAGTTCTTCCCCATGTTTTGGAGCTCATTCATGGTGTACTAAGTACTCATCTATCACACCTTATGTCTGAGTGAAGATTCATTCTGTAATGCAGCTCACCCATCCTTCTCTAAGGTCTAAAGAATATCCCTGGAATTGTATTTCTCAGTGTCTTTCTGAGAAGGTCGTGGTGTTCAAGACTGGCTGCTTACACCATTTATCCTGAAACTGGTTTACAGTAATCCTAGTCTAAAATTGAACTGTTGTCCTGACCAGTGAGGCTGGTGGTAGCTAGAAGACAACCTACGTTTCAAGGTTACACAGATCTTTCATCATCAAGTCCGTCCTGTGTATATAAAAAAGTTCCAAGTTTTTTTCACAGCTGAAGAAATAGTTCTCCCACTCTTTCCATTTCCCTAGCAACTGGAGATGTAAGGAAAAAAAAAAACCAACACAAAAAAACAACACTTGGCAAATGACTGATACAAAATCAGATACTTAAAACTGCATAGTCTTTAAATCACTCATTGAAGACTCTCATTCTACAAGCAAAACATGCAAAAAACCCCACATAGCACAGACTTTTTCAGGGGCCATAATGGAGAAGATTTGAGCTTTTTCTGCTTTTTACTTTCCTAGGCTAAAGCAATCTCTCCCCTGCTCACCTCTCAAGCACATGTGTGGGGCACAAAAGTTCACAGGTGATGCCAGCACATAAGCTGGTGCCTCAATAGAGGACAAATAGCATAGCTCCCCTCATCCAGAGCACACACAGCCCTAGGAAGCAGGTTTGCTAATTGGAGGCTCTGGAACCTCTTGAAAAATTAATAGTTTCATCAGCTTCACGTCTGTTTATTTACTTCTTTCTTGCTATGGTTTTCTCCAAGCTTTGCTGGATATATGGCATGGGAAAGATTTGAGTGGCTGTGGACAGAAATGAAGAGGGAGGGAACATACCTAGGGGTGACTGGAAAAGAGAGTGGAGCAGAAGGAGACCTAAATGTGGGTGGAGAGTGACCAGCATGCTTGAGGTTACTCTGGTACTGAAATCCAGTCATATTGCAGCCTCTGCCCTTCATATCTTTCTCTAGTACATGCAGTACAGTGTCCCCCCAGCCTGTCCTTGTGGTCTTCTTAGGGCTATCACTCCTTTCTGGGTACTCCCTTGCAGTGAGCTTAGCAGAGACCAAACCTTGTCCCCATCCCTCCTTTCCTAGGAGTGGAACAAACTAGAAGGAGGTTTTAGCTAGCCTTTGTCAAAGGCTGCTTCTGAACAATGGGTAGTACAGGGCTTCTATCATAGGAACACTCTTAACACGCCTGTGTGCTCCTTTCAGCATTTCAATGAATTAGAGATGTCATGAGAGTCAAGCTGGGCCCACAGGCTGGTGTATGTCCTTAAAGTGTGGGGTCTAAGTAAATATTACTTTGTGTTCTCATCAATGTATGGATATGTCTGTGTGTTTGTAATTCCAGAGTGAGACTCCTGGTCACCTTAGCACCCTAACAGTGCAAGCATGGTTTTAATACCTGGTCCAGGCCTGGGAAAAGCCAGAGCAGAAAGCCATTGTGGCTTCCCACAACCCATTCTCACACCAGTAATTAAACAGGGAAAGTCAATACAGCTTACAAAGGCAGCTGAGCTGGCCTTCAGCTGGATGAGTTGGAGGAATGGAAAAGATGCTGGAAGCTACTCCTGTTCTTCCTTTAGATGTTCCAGGGTGCCTGGAAATTGCTTGGTGGCTATGGGATGTGCATGCATAGGGTGCATATGGTGATCTGGCTCAGGAGTGTATGCACAGATCACTGAGCCTGTGTACCTGCAACACCTACTGTAGAGGCTGCCTGACTGGACCTCGTTGGAGCTATGCTGGTTATAGCACATCGTTCTCCATGGCCTGACCCTGTGCTCCCATCCATGCATCCAGTCTCCAGACTGCCGAAGGTCATGCAGGCAATGCTGGGGAAGGGCCAAGCGCAATTCTGCTTTGCTCAGCTTGCCATGAGGCCTCTCCCTTTTGCAGGGGAGCTCTGCTGACAGACCTGCTCTCCCGCAGAAGGGAAGGCCTACCAGGAGTGCTGTGCTTTTTCTGCAGGCCTGATTTCTTTGGAATGGTTGGGTTTTTTCCCAATGCATCCCCTCCCTCCCAAATCCCGGACCTCCCTTCTCCTTTCTGGTTGTTTTTGTTTTTACAGAGAGCGCTTAGACAGCTGTATTAATCATGCAAGCTCAGCCATGTGTAATGTGCTTTATCAACAGCAGTGCAGACACTGAATGGCAACTGGTTCACAAGCAGGCCCAGTGCTCTGCCTGAGCTGGGAAGATAAACCTGCTGCTTCCCAAACCAACTTACCGTCATGCATTAGTGCATGGAGAGACTGTTCACTTAGGACAATAACCAGAGGGGAGGCTAACTTGTTGGGAAAATTCTTGAGTGGTTTACACTGGAAATGGAAGGGGGAGGAAGGGGGATGAAGGTGGAATTTACTCTTTCATTATTTTCTCAAGGGGCTGGAGGAATTTTTGTTGTGTGTAAGGATTAAATCAAGACAACAGTGGCTGTTCTCCATCCTCCTCCTCACTGCCCTCCACACTTGGGTTCCAGTCAGCCTGGATGGCAGTTCAACATGAGAAGTAAGGAGAGCAAGAGGGAGAGAGCAGTGCAGTGGGGCTAAGTTGCCTTCAACGTGTCTAAGGAGGAAGGTCCATTTGATGACTTCAAAACCTCATCTAACATAGAGATGATATCAGACTGTGAGTGTCCTCTGGGCTGGGGATATCTGGCTCAGGAGAGTTACAGCCTGCCTGAGCTCTGCTCTGCAGGGTAATCTGTCCATTCCACAATGCTGACACTGTAAGTGTCCCTATTGGACAACTGATTTTCCACAGCAGTTGTTCTTCTGTGGGTTTGTTTCTAATCTCTGCAGTTCAGTTGTGTGTTTTCTCCCCCACTGGTTCCACCCAACCTCCACTCTCCCACCTGACTGCTGCTCCCCGACCTCTGTTCCACAGGGATGTTCTGCAGGGATGTGGATGCAAAGCCACACCAGTGACTACACAGACCTTGAAATGCCTTCTCACTGCAAGGGCCCAGCTGGGAGAAATATCTTTCTGGGACTTCTAGTCTCAGTCCCTACCCTCTGCTGCTGCTCTTCCTCACTCACTGGGTCCTCTACAGCACTTCTATAATGCAAATATATGCAACCCAAGGCTCATTTTGGAATAAATCAATCTAAATTAAAATTAATGAAGAAAAAGTACAGAAACAGATCAAGCAATAAAGCCATTTCTCTTTCTTTCCCCCTGTGTTTCTCTTTTTTCTTTCAGAGAGCTCATTTCTTTTCTCTACACTTTTTTTGGTGGGGGGGAAGAAACATACTGGTTTTTAATTTTTTTAAAAGTAATCTCATCAAACAGAAGCTGTCTGTTGCTGTTCAGAAAAACCCACCAAGCAATGTTGGTAGCTGTAGTAACAAATAATTCTTGGCATTTCTATTTTCCCTAAGATGCTGTTTCTGGCTACATCTGTACTACCCCCTCTTGGAAGACACGATCATCACCTTTGACTTTCATATTGTTCACTTTAAACCACACAGTCAAAATAAGATACAGTGCTTTCCCTTGCTTGGTACCTATAAAACAGCAAGAAGCAATTAATACTGTGCTGGCTGCCTGCCTTCACCCTGTCTTGTTCTTCCTCTTCCCTTGGCCTGAAACCCCCGTAGGTTTGGCACCCAGTGCAGTCCCAGCCCTCAGTGCCTGACAAGACACTGACTGAGCAGCAGGAGAAGCTTGGTCTGTCTGAGCATCCAGTCTGCAGGACCAATCCCTTCTGCACTCCCCAAATGGAGAATATGTTCTTTGGAAAACCTGGCTGGAACGACCAGTGGGAAGCAAGGAGAACCATGAGTTGTGCTTCCCACCCGGGGTCATGGGTGTTATCAGGTGCCAGTGCCTGGGGCTCAGACAGCATCCAGGGAAGTGAGGCATGCTCTGAGTAGTCAGGCACACATCACTGCAAAGTGACCAGCACAGCTGAACTATGGCCCTCAAATGCCTTAGAATTTATGGAAATACAGGACTTGCACATGGTTCCAAATATGCTCTCCTGTGCTTGGCCCCTATGGCCATTATTTTCCCCTGCTCTTTATTTTTTTCTCCATTTCTCTGTCATGATCACAATCAGGCAAGATTGTCTATTTTGGCCTGTTTATGCTATGGCTTCCCCAGGTCTGCCATCTAGTTTGTTTCAAAGGCTTGAAGGCTTGGATTTTCACTGACCCTTTCTTGGAGCTCAGATGAGGAAGAACTCTCTGTCCTCAGTGAAGAGAACTCCAGAGATGGATGGGTTCTTTAGCTGGTCATATTGAGAGGGCTGGATTCTGCAGACTGTTCCCACACCACTGCCTAGTCAGCAAAACCCCGTAACATGTTAATCCTTTACAGTCTGTAGTCTCCATTGTAAACCCCCATGCTTCTCTCCTTAGCTTTGAAATACTCAGATGTCCATCTTTTGACCAAAGCAGACCCCGCTGACATGAGAGCTGCAGGCTCAGCAGAACTGGCAGGGTCATGCATAGAGAAAGCGAAAGGGGAGCAGGAATGGGTGGAGGTCACCACTGCAACAGATGAGCTTTCTTCTCCACAGCCAGGACCTCCACAGAGAGGAAAGAGGACTGAGAGAGTATTAGAAAGAAAGATGCTCTCTGGTCATCAGACCCAAATGAACATCTCTCTCCCCAGCTCCCACCCACCTGATGAAGGCATTAGTGACAGTACAGGCTACATGGGCTACAGCTAAATGGAGACTATCTACGATCTACAGCCATACAGGGTCATTCTCCGATCAGTGCACATTTTGGCAGAAAGACAGGACTGTTCATTCTCCTTTTCCCTCCCACCTCCACTAATTGCTAACATACTACTGCTATAAATCTTTTGTCAACCAGTTGATGGCCATGACTTTGTCTGTTCAGGCCCCAAAGACTGACACACTTGTTGCCCTTAAGCAGCTCTGGATGTGCTTCTTTCTGGGAAACAGCACATCTCCCCTGCAGAGCTCCCAGGGCATCAAGCTAACCATGCTGAGAAAGCCTCTAGCTAGCTTGTGGTAAGCCCTCATCACAAAACTCCTGTGAGGAAGACTCACAGGTTTTTAAGCCCATTAGTCTGGCTACGCCATTCTGATGTGGACCCTAGGTGATAATCACAGGGGAGGGACTCTATATTCAATGGGATGAGGACAAGGGACAATGGAGGACAAAGATGGAGCTAGTGCTATAATTGTGTCAGAACCCTTAAAGCTTCAACAGTGACCACACTTGCTCTGTCATTGGCAGATGTGGTGGGGAATGAGCAAATTCTCCTTTTCAAGAAGAAAAACCCTTTTGAAAAGGCACCTGATGATGCGGTAAAGGCCCTTGCTTTGTGACAACCAGGTCTTGTGTCAGCCCATTAAAACATGATGTTACAATGCAGACACGAAGATGTGGCATCATCCCAGAAGACATTTCAAGGCATTTTGAGTGCCTGGCTGCAAAATTAAAAGGGTTGGAAAATTTACCAAAGGACAGTTCAGTTGAGAGCTGAATCAGCTGGGCTCCATCAGCCTTTTAGGAAAGTGCCTCATCAAATTCAAGTCCCATTTGTTTAGCTGAATGGGCTGCTTCTGAGTCTCCAGCCTGCCTGAAAGCAAGATGTTTCCACAGCAGCTAGCTAATGACAGCAATGCTTAGCAGCACTACAGTGCTCTTCATCTCAAAACATCTTCCTTTTAAATTAATGCTCAAAGCCCCACGGAGCAGGGAAGTGTTACTGAGGATTAAGAGAAATGGAAATTAGGAGAAAACGAGGAAGAAGGCTATGAATCTGGTCATTGAGGAGGTGCTTATTTGAGACCTGTGGACTACACCTCAGAACATCAACTCATAGGGAGGAAGAGGTCTAACAAGAAAATTTTATGCCCAATGTTTCTTTGAAGGTGAACAGCAAAGTAAAAGCACATGTTGAGATAAGCACCAGTATCTGTGCTGAAGTCCCACACTGGAGAAGCTGGTAGGGGTTTTCAGAAAACAAATCAGGTCCACAGTATTTAAACTCTACTTTCCCCCTCTGCAAAATCCTCTTGGTGTGTCCTGGCTCACTGGAGACACGCCAGCATTTGGCACCACAAATTCCTGGAGACTCCTCACAGAAGTGATGTCACACCAGGATGTCCTTCAAGATGATCTCAAGAGACTGGGGAGCAGTAAAAAATGACAGCTTCAGAGATAGAGGGGGAAGTGTTTTAAAGGATTGACTAAAGCTGTGCAGAATGGCCTTGGCAACTTGATTAGGAGGTGTATTTGTAATGGGAATCCTGGCCTTGCTTACTCACAGATTTTGCTTTATCATTTAGGTTAATGGGCTACTAATTCAAAACCAGCTGCAAACAGGACTGCCTATGAAAAAAATTAACACTGTCTGCCTGTGGAATTTAAGGATATATAATAAAAATAATCATAAAAACAAAGAGCCCTGGGTTTTCCATCAGACAAAAATATTTGTCATTGAAAATTCTGCTTAAAAAAAAAGAACACCTAAAATTGGAAAACTCCTCAAAACTTGATATCCTAAACAGCCTCAGCAACTTTAATTTCATATCCCAGCACAAGTTTCATTTGCAATGCGTATGATAATGGTGTTTAATTGGATTTATTTTTCCACACTATGTTCCCAATGGCCTACTTTACTCCTTTTCTCAGCTCCTTGAATGTTATTTACAAATCACTCTCTGGGATTTAATTTTAATGGTAGCCTGATTCCTACCTCCCCCCTCATTTTTTTTGTAGGTACTTTTCTTTAATTGTATTTGTGGATTTGCCTTTTAAATAGACAGTTGTGACTACATCCTGAACCTGAATAAGTTGCCAAGAGCAGAGCTTGATTTGAAAACGGCAGAGTGGTTAAATGGAGCTGGTGTAACACCCAGCATTTATTGTTCTTTTCATGGCAGTACCTGCAGGTGCTTTGTTCAAGCAGGTGCTCTTTTGTAAAACAACATGGGTTCCTAATAACACTCTACCCCAAAGCTCTGTGCAGACATTAACAATTTAGGTCTCTGAGCATCCCATGAGTTGAGTACATCTTCATCATATGGCGGTAAAACAAAGATACTGAGGAGCTCTAGGCCAAGATTTTTTAAGTGAACACAGGGACTTGCTGTCTTACTGTTGATTTAGTTTCAAACACCACTTTCAAGCGCTGTAGCCTGGTTTCTGGAAATGCCGGGTCTCTGTGCTTTATCAGAATCTCAGGGTCACAACCAAGCCCCAAGTCTCATGTGGATGTTGGGGCAATGATGCCAGGACCCGAGGCATGACTGGGCAGCACAGAGACAACACTCAGACTCTGTTTTCTGGTGGGAAAAACACACAGACTCTGTTCTGCCTTCACAACTTCTTCCCTTGGAATAAAGCAGACAGTAACACCTCACCATGCCTCTTTTACGTGCTCTCTGCATCTAATGCAGGACTATGTGACTGGCAGACTTGGAGCAGTGTGACAACAGATTGAGAAAACAATGTGTTTTCCTGTGGATGCAGTTGCATCTAGTTGCGCAACTAGAACGAAAAAACCTTCTGGCAGCATTTTCTTTTTTAGTTTTTCACTTGTCCCTTCTACTGTCTCTGCAAAATTTTAGGTCTGCTTATGCTTTTGCTTATGCTTTTGATCCAAATTTGAACAAGTGGGCAAAGACAGCTTAGGATGGAAATATTAGGTGTAGGTCTGCAGACAAATTGAACCTCACTGAAAACTGTTCAGACCAGCATGACAACACAGTGTCAAGGCTCAGAGCTTGGCTAAAGGTTGGTTGCTGCTGTTCCATTGATTGGTTTTTTTTGAAAAGAGAGGGGGAAAGAGGAAGGATGAGGAAGGTGAGCAGAAAAGACAAAATGACATGTAAATGAAAACGGAAAGCCCTTATTTCCCTGCATTTCTGAGCCATTTTGCCCATCTCTAAACCTGAGCATTTGTCAGGATGACGGAGAATGACCCGGCTAAAGAGCTACTTCAACATAAAACATATACTGACCTGGAAAAGGATTGGGGAGTGTGGGTAAAACTCGTTCTAAGGGGGGAAAAAAAACAATAAGCAACATGCAGGAGAAAAGGACAAGCCACTTTTCACACCAAGCAAGCAGCAGATACAAACCTGATGGAATTGTCCATCTCCAAATTAGATGAACCAGAGTAGGTTTCATATACAAAGCATTTTGCTAGCAACATGCTTCATACGTATCAACAACCCCTTGGACTGGGAGTCAGAGAGAAGTCATTTGAAAAACTAAACAAATAACAGCCACACAGCAAGAGGGATTAAGCATCTGCAGTGAAGGTAATTGGAGTTGATGGGCCATATCTACCCTCTGACTTTCAAGACCACTCATGTCATCATTCTACAGTTCCTCTTAGGTACACCTCTTTCTGGAAGCTAGTCTTGGAAGAGAGGTGAGTTGTGGAAGTCCTCCATGGGTGGTTGCTGCCTCCCCAGAACCTTCTCCACAATGGAATGCTTCCCAGTGACAGGTCCCCTGAGGATCTGTGCATGGGAGCAATCACCGTGGAGAATCCTTCTTTAAAGTTTTGTTCCTCAAAAAGGAACAGAGTTTTTGCACTCATCATCTTCCAGTTGTACCCAGAGCCTGCTGTCTTGTTTACAGGGTTTTTATGTGTCCTTATTATACGTCACAGCAGGACTTTGCTATACATCACTGCTGACTTCACATTTTGTTTCTTCCACAAAAGGATCCCAAAAGAATTGCACAGACAGTGAGGGAAACTTGTGTCAGAGACTTCAGTCTGAGGCTAACAGTAGTGTTAATTCTGCTTCACAGATGGTGCAGTTGATGCACAGAGCAAGGAAGCAATTTGCCCATGGTCAAATGCTGAACTGTTGGCAGAGCCAGGCACAGAACCAAGAGTACAAGGTCCCCAGGCTTGACTCTGATCACTGGGTCTCCTTTCATTGCCTTCAGAATTTGCTGATGATGGATGCCTGGTACTGACTGAGACAAGTTCCTACTCAAGGACTGATCAGTAGGTAGACAGACATTTAGCTGCAACAGCTGGTAGGCCTGGGGCAATGTGTGGTCTTCTGGCTTACCTGCTAAGATCACTGCTGATGGATATAGAGCTCGGATACGTCAGTAGTCCACTGTCATTCTCTGATCAACCCAGGCCCAGCTATTTAGAGGCTAATGCTCTTTATATTGTATCCTTAGTGCAAAGAGCAAGTTTCTGCCTTGCTGGAGCCCATAAGGACGTAGCAGGTCAGGCCCATCCCTGTGACACTGGCAGAACTCCTGCCCTCATGGTGGTAATGGAGTTGTTTGAATCCACAGCAGGCATAGGGGAGATCAAATACAAGTCTAGCCTGGATCTCTGTGTTTATGTAGCAACAGGGGACTATTGTTCTGCGAAAGCAGGCTGTTGTGATGACAAGACTTCCTTGTTATTTAGTTTGGTTAAATAACTCAACTCCCCTTTACCTTCTTCCTGCACAGCAGGCTACAGGCTGCACAGCATAAGCAGTTAAAGCAAAGCACTATGGCCTCATTATCATGCTGCTTTCTATTCAAGGACTCTACCTCTGTTCCCCTCACCCGCTGTGTGCTGCTTTTATTGCTCCACCCTGGCTAATCAGCAGTGTCTCAGCCTTGCCCCGTCTGACTGTCACCCCAAACCACTTTCCTTGTCTCCTGAGTATCTCCCCCTCAGTGACAGCTGGGGGGAAGACAAAGGGTTTGCACTAAGAAACACTAAGAGGGATTTTGGCCACAGTTAACACTCCAAATCCTCACAGCAACCACTGTAAACAAATGCTCAGGCACAACAAAGTGGGCAGAGAGTTAGAAGGAGGGGTGTCAGCCTGTGCACACAGTCAGCACTTGTGCCAGGATGCTAAGGAATAATGACAAGTTAGAGGTCAGTGCCAGCTCACCTCAAGAATGTGCCTCTCTGCAGTCAAACCAGCTGGACTCCACCTGAAGCCTCTCGAGGAGGCAGGGGTGGGATCCCACTTTCCGTGGCTTGTAGTTGGTACAGGCCTTGCCAGCAGCAGCTGCTTCACCTCCATGTTTTCTAATTCCCCAAAGGGTGCAGAAGATATAGCACCTACTGAGGTGGCAGTCTCCTATAACTGAGTCAACTTAGCCAGCAGGACTGCATCAGGATGTGCAGCACTGCCCTGTTGTCTCCTGTTTCATCCTATGGGAAGGGGTAGTTCTGTAGGAGGCACAAGTCACTGATTTGGAAAAGCTTTCATTTCTTTTCTCTGCCTTGCTAGAATGCACCAGGTTGCTGCATCTGCTTCTGTGTGCCTGTGGCGGAGGTGTGTGGGCTTGCTTATACATCACACAGGTGCATGCCTATGTATACATACTCACCTACGCATGAACCTATGTATCTGTCTTCCCACAACAAATGTGTATCTGCTGTATATTTCGATTTACATGTATATAAACATATACACTTCTGGGTAGCATGGGTTAAGATATAAATGGTGACTTTTACTCATAATGCTTTTCATAACACTCTGTTAGATGAGTAAAACAAAAAGAAAACATGTTCCCTATCCCCTAATACACTTGGAGGTAAAACCCTTTCCCTTCAGTTGTGGCATCACTTTTCACCTTTGTTGCCCTGTGATGGCAGCCCTGCCTTCGCCTCTCTGTCAGGTAGTTTTCACAGAGATGTGTGTTACTGCTCCTTTCCTAGGTCTCACCATATTTTGTGCTTGGGGGTTACAAACCCTGCCCCTAGGCTCTACAGAGCTGAATCAACCTACTGGCTCATCAGTGCTGCAAAACATGGTCCTGCCTCCCAACTCCCAACTCCTCACACCCACAGATGCGTGGTACAGCTTTCTCTCTTTCATGGGCTTTGGTGCTTGTTGAGCCTGTCCATGAACTAATTCAGCTCAGAACAACAAAGGAAAACATTTGGGGGCGTTCTGGGGAGGTGAGCAGTAAAGCTCAGTTACCTTTTCACTGATTTATCAGGTTGAACTGGTTGTCCTCTGAGTAGCAGAAAAAGTGAAACAACAAAACCATGTGGCAGAGAGCAGGGTGAGCAAAAGGAGTGGGGAGGAAGGGATGTCAGCAAGCTATTAGATCGATTGTATCATCAAACTGTACCTGAGTACCCTCTTTGCAAACATATTCCATAATGCTGTTGAAGACAGGTTCCTGGCTAAGTTAAACCTTTGGTGTGGTCATTTTTTTGTTATTGTAAACTCAGTCTCCAGGAGTGAGGAGTATTAAATCTCTCCACCTACAGCAGACAATTCTGCTGCTACATTCTTTAAGGAAGATCACTAGCTATCTATTTATACAGCTCAAGGGAGCTGCTTTTGTATTTTAATGCATCTTCTATCTATGACGTTGACATCTAAGGCAGTCAGTCTCTCTGAGAGTTTTTCAGTGCTGGCTGAGATTTCATGAAATGGTAGTCACCCATTTTTCTCTATTGCTAAACTGTTCTTTCACATCACTTTGCTAGCTCCCTGTCTGCCCTCCACCTCAGGCAAAGCTGCCAGTACCTCATTATTAACTCTCTGGTTGTTTCTTCACTTCTTGCTGCCATTCTTTTTTGTGCTGCGATGGGACACTGAGGAACCATCGCTGTACTTACCTCCCTAGTGGGATGTTGCCCTACAGTGAGCTTGTTCTCTATTTAAAAAGGAAATAAAATCTCTGATTCCAGGGATGAAAAACACTCCCAAGTATTTGAGTATCTGCTGTACCTTGCAAAAGCTGCTTTATTTTTCTGTCTGGGTGTGTGGCTGGGAGTACACATTACCTGTTATTTCAGCTACTGTGTGATCACTACAGCATTTTTTTCATCTGGGCTTGTAGGTTTTTTTCAGCTGCATTCTTTATGAAGCTGGATTCCTTTCACTCATTTCCCTCCTTTACCTTCAAAATACCAGCCGTAGTCTGCCTGAATTTGTGTTTTTCTCTGTCTTTCTCTCTTCCACGCTAACTAGAGGAACAGATTTCCTGAAACATTATGAAGCAAGTACACACTAAAGAAATAGGGATTAACCAAGCAACAAAAAACTAGAAAAAGTCCAGTGAAAATCATCAGATCTCTCTCAGCTCCTGTACCTCTATTCACCTGGCTTTTGTGAAGTTCGCTAATGTTCTCCAGCATAAATAGGCCTTGAATTTCTAAGGTTAAAATGATAAACAAAATCCAACAACTTCAAAGAAGGAAAGTGTTCTTCATATACATCAAAAGGGGGATAAAATAGGATCCTTGATGCTGCAAGTCATCTTTAATAGTAGCCACATTTCCTCCTGGAATAGTTAACAGCAACTTCGCAAGATTTCCTTGGGTCTCTTACAGGTTCTGCCACTCATTTTATGACCATGGGTCAAACCACTTCTTCACTCTGTACCTTGGCTTCCTATTGCAAAATGGTGCTAATAACACTCAACCATTTCTAAATTACTTGTGATATTAAAATATTCATTGCTAGCAAATCCTTTGAGATCCTTTGAGGTGAAGTTTTGAAGTCATGCAAAATGCTTTTCTAGCAAAACTAACCCCCCAGCTAAAATCATATGTGCATACACACATTATTGAATTTCATCTTATATTTTGTTTCAGTGATGCATTTCAGTTCATCTGTGTAACAGGAACCAAGAGAGAGGACCGAATTTAGAATTCAGTCACAAATAATGGATTCTAAACTTAGAATTGTATTAATATCAGCAAGAACAAATCTGGAGTATTTGAAAATTGTGTTCCAGATTGCTGCCTGAGGATTTTATTTGAATCTCATGACAGTCACAAGACCAGGGTAAAAAGACTTTCAAAGTAGAAATTTGCTTTGTGTGCTGCAATGGTACAGGAAATCAAATATATGTTCTTTTATGATAATATCTGTTCTTTAGAAAACAACCTCCACAAAATACACCGAAATTTGCAATAATTCAAACTGCCATGAAATAAATCCAAAGGTGGTAAACAGGGAATACAAATGGATTTATCCTTTCGCACTACCTCTGTTAAAAATAACCAAACCAAAGCATTGGTTCTTTTATAGTGGTTTGATTAATCTGACCACACAGAGCAGAAACTAGACTAAACTGCATCCCATATTGGCTCCTTCACAGAGCTTATCTTTTTTCTGTTTAAAAGGACATGCAAGTCATGGCATGACTATTTTAATTCAGTTTGAGACCATGCAAGGAATACTGCTGTAAGTCACTTTTGTGTCTATGTGTGCCTCCGTGTGAGTGGGTCATTTTGCTTCAGTCTATCTCTAGTGGCAATAACAACATGTGGTCCAAGCCTAGACTTGGGATAGGGAACGGCATTTTGAATATACCACGGTTTGCATGGGTTGTACATGTGGATGGTAGGTGAGAAGCAGGGGGTCTCTTTATGGTCAGGTTTGAATCAGCTGCAAAATTCAGAACCAGCAGGTAATTCTGCTCTAAAATTCTGTCTACTCCTGGATTCTGTGTGTTTACACTTACTAAGACAAACTTAGTAATTGAAAGGTAGCATAATGACAGCCAAGGACTCTTATTCCATATTTCATCTGTTTACCTTTCCCCCCATGTTCCCCATGGTATGCACCTCTAAAATCATTATGTCTTTTCTCATTTCTTTCTCTTCCACTTTCAAACCCATTTCTCTTTTTCTTGACTCTCTCTTGTTCATCTCAGGCTCAGTGGCTAGTTCTCTCCATCTCTCTGAATTACTTGTCATTTCTCAGCTGTCATGGATCCTCTGAGCCCTGGCCTTCTGTCTACTTATTAAAGGGGCTGTCATTCTAAGGGTTTTTTTGTTTCCAGATTTAAAACAAACATGCTTTTATTATTTAAAAAAAATCTGACTTCATCAAAGCCAGTCAATCAAAGGGCTTGTCTGTAAACCTTTTAATTTGGCTGTGTTTGTGTTTCACGGCAAGTATGAACTTGTAAGTATCTGAAACAGAGTGCTGAAAGCCTCCATGGCTGGAGGTTTGAGAGGCTAGGATTGTCAAGTGGATGCCTTCCTGAGTTTTGGTCACCATGTCCTTCCTACGCAGCCTGGTCTTTGTGAGAGCCTCCCTTCACTCTCTCCCATACTTACTGTAAAGGTATAGGCTGGCGTTTGTGACTCCCAGCTTGTTGGCAGCCACGCAGGTGTAGTTTCCATAGTGTTCCTCGGTGACGTTGGCCACCATCAGCAGAGACTGGCTCCCCGTGCTCTTTATCTCCAGACCATTGGCGCTATTTATCCTGGGAAGGCAGGAGAAGAGGGGTATAGTGCAGTGGTAGCTGTGTGTTGGGAAGGAAATCACTGCCCAGTGGGCAGTAAACCAGTCTTTCAGCCCAGCTGGCAGGGGAGGAGAGAGGGAAGCACGAAGGAGATGTGAGAAAACAGAGATCAAAGAAGGCATGCATGGAAAACAGAAGGGAATGAAAGGAAGTAAGAGTGCAGGTGGGTGAAATGCCACCAGTAAGGCAGTGGAAAAGCAAAAAAAAAAAAAAAGGGGAAGGGAGGAGGCATTTTCCCAGCACAGACTTACACTGGAAGTGAACACAGCATGGCCAGCTGAAGGCTAGTCCATACTTCAAAATGCAAGATTTTTAGTGAAACACATCAATTCATGTGTTCCAATATGTACATATGCCAAAGCTAAGTCACCCCTGAGCCTGTAATGTTATGTTAAAAACTAGGGTAATAACACAACCTTCTTAATGCCAGGTAAATGCTCAGGGTATAAAGGACAGATCCATTTTCTCATTTATTCTCATGCAAATCTAAGAGGCTCAGGTCACACAGATGGGGGAATCACACCTCCCTCAGCAGGTCCTTCCCCTAGATGAAGGCACCTAGAGTGGCATTATCTAATTGGAAACTAACACTACCTACTTTTTTGTCTGTCACATGGGCTACTTAATGCATGAACATTCATTTAGTTGTGTATTGGCCCATAAATGAATAAAGGGAAGAGCTCCACCCTCTGCACTTCCTTCAGCATCCCCAGCGCAGAGAGGGACTGCCTCCTCCAGCCTTGACCATGCTGGTTCTGCTGAGTCTGATGGGTCATTGTGACTCAAATGGATTGTAAGGAGCAATTTGTTTGAGAAGAAGAGTTGGGGAGGACAATAGGTGATGCTCTAAGGATTAGACTGAAAAGAAGGAAAGAGGCGAGCTAAAGGTCTTACCTGGTATCATCTCTGTACCATTCGAAATCGGGTGTGGGCACTGCTGATGCCTCGCACCGGAGCAAGGCTTGTCGTCCTGTAGCCGCTTCATTGCTCTTGGACTCTGTGATGGTGGGAGGGTCTGCAGGAAGGAAACGTGTGGTCACTTCACACACTTCTAGGTGGGACAAAACAGCGAAACTACATCAGGGATGGATTCCTCATGCAAACTGTTCGAGCTACTGGAGGCCCACAGCTGCTGCTTGCTGTGGCACATGCTCCCTCCTGCTCCTCTGCAGAACGCGTGCTCTTTGAGCTCTCCCTAATATTCCACGTTAGCATCGCTCCTTACACGTGCTTCTCTTCAGCACTGCTGAATAAAATTCTGTCATAAATGCATAGGCATACACAGGCAGAGTTAAGGTTAATGATGGACTTCTGTAATTTATGAATATTTACCTATGGATCTTTAGTTCATATGGGCTCATCAGAGAGAAGATGAGAGAAAGACTTCATCAAGGGTAAAGGAAGACAGTAAAAGTAAAGGAATAAAGCAATTTAACACTAGCATGAAAATAATTTTCCATACAAACTCTTTGTCTAATGCCAAATGTATAATAAGCAAAGACTGAGGCAACATCTACGATATGGAAATACATTCACAGCTTAAAATGGAAGAGCTTTAGGAGAAGCTGTATGTGTGACTTTGAGAGACGGACAACTTGTTGAGACACTTCCCTTAGGTGTCCAATGTTAGAAATCCTGCTGAAATGTTCCTGGACATCGTGCTTTGTGACAAGCTTCAAGAAGACTTCCTTGTGACTGTTCTGCATGAAGCTTGTCCTCAGCCTAGCATGGTGTTCCCACCTCTGCTTAATTTGTAGCCATGGGCAAAACAAACTTGGAAAACATTTTGGTGTGCCCTGCTTGAGCTAGGTCTCAGTACTGGCTGGGTACCAGGTTGGGTAGGCACCAGCATCTTCAATCCCAGCCCTGTGTTCAAAATATTAAGCGATAAAGCTTTACATGTTAAAAGGCAGAAATATTTCCCCTTGGCTGCTGAAAGGGATCAAGGAATAAGTGCCTTGTCTCTCATCACTAATACTTGCACACCCTGAGATTACAGGACTGCAGCTCAGACAGCTACTTTTCTGAGACTTGGGTCACTATAAAGCACACTCTGCGTGTGCAGAGTACAGCTCTGCCGACTGTGTCTGTCCTGGCACTGAAAGGCCGAAGAAAAAAGACAAGCAAAACGGATTGTGCCAGTCAAAGAAAAAAAATAATTCTGTCTGGAAAATGTATGGAAGGAAATTTGTTTGTGAACACATTAGCCATCTCAATGTGATCCCTTTCCTGACCTTAATCGGGATTTTATGCAGGGCTTTAGGGATATTGCAGTGCGCCCTCTAACATCATAAATATTAATAAGTGTACATAAATAGGATCCTACATTCAAAGGCTGTGGGTTCACACAAATATTTTAATTTGAAAAGGAGGAGGGGTAATAAAAGGATAGTGAAGGTGATTTTTTTAACCATCTTCCTTTGATTTTTTTGGTTCAAGCAGTATATCTCTTTGCCGTCTACAGTGAGACAAGACTTTCCCATTTCACTGAACCTGGCAAAAGAGGTGAGTTACAGAACGAACAGGCACCTTTCTATGGGCCTAGAAAATGATCCCAGCAGGCATCTGCTCTCCAGCCTGCTGCCAGGGAGCCCTTACTCTGAGCAGTCCCTATCTTCACCCCTTTAAAATGTTCCTGCAGTGCTCTCCCATGAGAAGGGGCAGGTGGGAGCCCTGAACAAACCAGCCTACTGCACTCAGAAAGCAGACACTCTGTGTGTAGCTGTTTCCAGCCTGGGAAGCCAGGAGTGGGTTCCCTTTAGCTGTTTTCCTTCCACTCTTCTCCAGGCCTCAGTTTCCCTGTCTGTGATGTGCAAGGGCCATTACTCAGGAAGCCTGAAGGTGGTAGTGTGAGACCAAAGCAAAGAGAGATGCTCTCTCCTGCGGTCTGAGCTGACAAGCTAAGTGCTCCACAGCAGATGATAAGAGATAGCCAGGAAGCTCCTTAGGCTCGGCAGGTCCCATCTTTCAAACTAACTGTAGTTTTCCCACTTTCTGCTACCTGTGGTGTTGTTTAAGGAAGCAGGATCAGGAAAGATGTATGCAAATGTCTAGCTTTCATTCCCCAAACAGGACTGACTTTTTCCTGCACAGTCCTCATGATCTCTTAGATTTATTTCCATTTCTTTCAAAGGAAAAGATCTGTCCTGATGGAATTTTAAGTTGCTTACATTACAAATTACACCACATATTAATATTACAATACTCTATCACATTATATTTTCATATATTCCAACAGTTAAAATGTTTAAGATATTACTGTGGCATAGTTATTATGTGTTGAAACTAAGTCAAAATCAAACATTCTGACTTTATACAAACAATCTGTTTCAAACACATTAAAAGCATCGTTGAAATTATGTTTCACAGAAATATTTGAAAATATTAATTGGTTATCATGGAACGTCTCTGGTTTATAAATTCAGCTGGTTTTGACAAGAAAAAACCCTCGACACTTTTAGTGCAGAAAATCTGCTACTACAGTTCATATTTTTGCCAAATTTGTCCCATGAAGCAGCTGGTATTAAACCACTGCCACCCAGTTTCTAAGGGAATTATAAAAAACTGTGGATTCTGAAGATGCTGCAGGGAGCCTATAACCTTGACTTCTAAGCAAGACAGAAAAGTTGATCTGATGTGATGGCCCAAAGGGAAAGAAAGAGACAAAGAGCAAGAATGGTATTAAAAGGTGCTATAATCACCTGTAGTGTCAAATTAAGACTGGGATGGGCTGAAACACTTGCTGCCATCAGGTCTCTGCCCTAACTCACTCCTGACAGTTCTATCTGTGAATCAAGGCCATGAATATGCACCCTGAAACATGCCTGTAATCATCTCCAATTGCAATTTAAGGTAATATTCTGGTGTATAAAGTGAAGAAGATCAGGAGACAATGTATCTCCTACTCATCCATCCCTGTTGCAAAGTTTTTACCCTCCAAGTAAGGAAATAGAGCAGGTAGATGCAGATATTCACTTTAAATCACTCCAGTGCCAAACATAAGCCATGCAAGTATGGAGGTAGACATATACACACGTAGGATTACACGAGTAACATCAGTCCGAAACATCTTGTGTCACCATGAGAGGAACAGGCCAGCAGAGTGAAGTGGACATCTGTCTAAGCATATATGGGCAATGGGATCCAGGCCCCACTCACATAGGTGTGGATGTAAGCCACATAGCTAACTCTGCCTCTCGGTGCTTTTAGGTGGATTGCTGTATCCTTTGGTCAAGCCCCTTTCTGTATTGCATTGGTGCATGGAGGGTCTCTTAGACAGAGCTTGAAACCAGCACGAAAGTAAAGTTTTGGTACCCTCTCATTAACACGTGCCTCTACCGCATGTCCCCTGGGCTGTGATACCCGTGAAGGCACTGCTGAGATGTCTGGGTGCAGGGAGGCGTGTGTTTGCTCTGAGCCAGCTGAACCCTCCCTTATCTCTCCTTGCTGCCTTGCTGAAGCTTCTCTTCACGCTACTGTTCACCCGAATATCAATGAGTGAAAACAAGGCATTGCCAGCATTTCTGAGGGGAGAGACAGGGGCAACTCACAGCTCCTCTCTCTCTCCCTCTCTGTTTCTCTCTATCCCCCCAGCCCCCCCGCCTCCTTATATATTACCAGGTTTAAAGCACAAACTATACCCTGTGGCAAGTGTGTGCAGATAGTTTTCTCAGCACCCTCCCTTTCAGATTGTATAATATAAACCCAGAAACGCTTCTCTATTTATCCTGAAGTGACCCCCGCCTGTGGGAAAAGTTCTCCCCGTTGACCCGTTCCAGCTGCGATGTACTCACAGTTCACAGTGACCCGGACTTGCTTGACGTCTGCTGAGGCAACCTCGTTGGCAGCTTTGCATTCATACTTGCCCGACTGCTCTCGTGTGATACCCAGGATCTCCAGATACTCTTCCTCGCCTTCGAACTCTCTGCCTGGTAGGACAGAAAAATACAGAGGATGGTTCAGTTAGGCTTTCAGATTTGGGAAACCTCCTGCTTAATTGCTGTGGAAGAGCAACCACAACAGGGATTCTGCAAATAAGGAACAGTCAGGAGCGATTTAAATGTTATTTCAGAAGACATTTCAGCAAGATACTAGCATTTCTTTTAGTTATGGAAAACTGAAAATCTGGAAGGAAGCATACAAGTGGTACCAACATATCACATCTCACAGGCTCCCCAGGCCAAGAAGCAAAATCTCCACCACTTGAGATCAGAGTAAGTTCACTAGTGTGATGGCTAAGCACCAGGAGAGGTTAGTCAGGCTGTGGCTGATTGCTGCTTCAGGCAGGGCTAGCTGGGTTCTCAGATGTGGTGGTGTTTTGTCAGCACCCTTTTCTCCACTGTGAAACTGTGAAAAATATCCTTCTGTCTCTCAGAGCAACTACCACCCTAAAGGGCCATCGATCAGATCAAGATACTATTAAACACAGCCCAACTGAGAGAAACAATGTGTAATTTGATCCGTGGAGACCAATAATCATCATGCATCCCTGATCTACTGTACACATGAAATGGACATATTTAAACTGTGCTGCCTCACTAACACACTTGTGAAAACAGCAGCTTGAGTGTCAGTCGGGGTTATGAACGGGAGCAGGAATCGGGAGAGGTCTGTGGCCTTGCTTTTATTCACTGTACGACCTTGGGTGAGTCAGTCCTTCTCTCTCCCTCTGTGAACTGCAGCAAATAGCCCCCCCTCTCTCATCACCTCCTGGTCAGAGAAGGGCAGTGAGGTTAACCCATGTAAAACCCATTAGATTCTTAGGATGAAAGTTGCCAGGGAAGCATGAAATATTAGGATTGTTGTACATACTCTATTCCTTCTAAAAGCAAAGTAAGGCTCCTCTTGGAAAGAATCTGAACCACACTCCTTCCTCTGAGAGGACTGTAAGCACTGCTCCACAGAATGTGAAAGCCCCAGCCCATGTATGTGTACGTTTAGAGAAAGCATCCCCCAACCCTCAAAGGGTAAAAATCAGATTTAAAAAAAAAAAAAAAAAAAAAAAAAAGTCACCTCACAAGGGCTCACGTGCAGGTTCCTCACGAGAGCAGATTTTTCCAAAGCAGGTCTCTGCTCAGGAGACATTTTCTGCTCAACAGGTGCAGAGCACTTCTGAAACCCTGCCCACTTCACTAAGTGCTTACAGTTGTTTGACGGAGTTCAAATAGTGCCTGCGAGGATGGGGCTGTTCCCCTTGGCTTATGGCACTGTGTGAAAGCAGTGGGTAAGGTCTGTCTTTGGAGCTGAAGTTCCCACGGAGCCACCTGCAGTGGATCCCACCACAGAGGCACAGACTTGCCGCAGCGTGTTGCCCAGGTCAGGCTGGCCACACACACTGGCAATGCCAGCTGCATGCATTTCCCTCCTGCGTC
Source organism: Cephalopterus ornatus (assembly GCA_013396775.1). NCBI lineage: Eukaryota > Metazoa > Chordata > Aves > Passeriformes > Cotingidae > Cephalopterus > Cephalopterus ornatus. The sequence continues at coordinate 286,623 of VZRE01009144.1, forward strand.
AGAGAAGGACTTCAGAAACTTCAAAATCCGCTCAGAACTCTGTCCCTTACACAATTATTTTTGTCTTTTTTATTTTCTTTTCCCAGGCAATTTTCAGAATCATTCTAGGGGAAAACCACCCCGTCATGGAGACTCAGCATGAAAACAGCAGTGTACCTATTAAACTCATGTAGTGACAAGGTTTCCCCTCTCTTTCAGCAGGGCTAACCAGCAGTCCCTTTTCCCAGCTCCTACCAGATGTTCAGGTGAGTGGAAATCTCATTGCTATGTCTAAAACTTCCAACTGCTTTGGTTTTTGCATCCCCTAATAGCCTGCTGAAGGGCCTTCCCTGCATGGGAGCAGCATATTGTACAAGGGATGGAGGCAAAGTTGGCTCCTTTGGAGCACCCAGTGCTCTGGGACATGGCTTTCAGTCCTCTGCTGTGCACTGGGGCTGATGCTGTGGAGAGTCAGTGGAGAAGGAAGCAAGGGGGGATTTTCACAGGTGTTTTTTATTGCTGTAACTCATGAATATGTTACGTAACCCTCTAGGACCAAAGTTAGGTGAGTCACAACACTGTGGAAAGGACTTCTGTCACCACCTAACCCTTTCCCCAACTTCAAGGCAGGACACATGGGTCATGTCAGGGACACAGCCATCCTCTGCCCTCCAGCGGCAGCAACTCCAGACAATCTGTTCCTGTGCTTTGCTGTCCTTACCACTGGAGCAGTTTCCCTGAAGTTTGACCTGAGTCTCCCTTGCTGCAATTTAGAGCTATTATTTTTGTCTTAGCCATTACAGACAAAAAAGAACAAATCATTCCCTCCTTCCCTGCAATAGCCTTTTATCAACTTTTAAATCACTTATGTTCCTCCCTCAGTTGTCATCTTTTTTTTTTTTGGCTGAACATTGCCAGGGTCTTTCAACCTTCCTTTGTAGGTGAAGTTTTTTTTAGACCCTTGATCATTCTTGTTCTTTGCTTTTAGACCTCTCTGACAGATTCACATTTTTCTGGCAGTGCAATACCCCAAACCCAACACAGCATTTCAGATGAGGTGTTACCAGGGCTGAACACAGATGAAGGACTGCATCACAACTTCTGCACTGTGCTGCTGTCTGTATAGCCAATATGTTGTTTGTGGTTTTGCCATAGCATGAATCATTTCTATTTGGGAACCCTTTTAATTCCCAGATCCTCTTATGACATATTGCTACCTGCTAATAAAGCACTTTTAAAATCACACCCCCAATTTAAACTAACAACCAACACCCCCCTCCTTTCACAGCAGCACTCCCAGTTGGTAGGTTAGTCAGTTGACTGGGAAGTTAATCAGACATCAGGGAAAGACTCAGGAAGAAAAGGTTAAAACGTTATTTGCCTCTGTTTTGCAAATCATTTGCTCTGCCATTCTGCCTTGTTTATACACAGGGTTCATTCCAAGTGGGACTGGCTTCTCTTGCAATTTGCCCTTGTCACAAGACTGTCACCATAATGAAAACAGGGTTGAGGGTGACTTAACCAGCTCTAATGGAGTGGCTCGCTCATTAAGGGTGCTGTTCAGTCTGTCTGTCAGAGAATCACATCAATGGAGCGCCAAAGTATCCTAAAAGGGTATATACTTTCCCAATGGAAGATGGTTTTTAGCTTCTCCCCTGCATACATGCATGCATTTAAAATGTACTGTGTACCCTGTCCAGCAGGAGAGCATTCACAGCTACACAAAACCCCTCCCAAGACATGATGAGTAGCCAGTTTGCCCAATGGAATTCTCTACAGATAAGTGAAAGGCAGGACTTCTGTTTTAAAGGGCATGCCAAAGACATCAATAACCCTATTCAGCTACTCATTCCCCTGCTCCAGGACACAGATACGAGCACAACACTTCAGGGAAAGCTTCTGTGACAGTCTCTTGCTGAAATAGTGGTGGCACTGTTCTTGTCCCTGCACTGGTGACCCTGGGCATCAACATTTTGCTACAAGAACTCAGCTGCTCTCACTTGCAAGACAGACCCTTTTGCTTTCTGCCTTGTCCCCTCTAAGAGTACATTAACCGTTTCTAACAAAAAGAGTTTATATAAAAGTGAGGTGTCGTAGTAAAGATCAGGGAGAGGAGAGATGTATCACAGTGTGTTAGAGAAATGTCAGGTTGTGATATCTTGCAGAGAGCTGTAGAGATGTTTTCACTAATTCACTTTGGCAGCCAGATTAGGTGAGTCATATTAACTCTAACCTCTAAGGCAAACAGGGGGTGGTGGGAGCAGGAACAGAGCTTTATACATCGAGTAAATTCACAAATGTTTCTGCGCAGGACCCAGCTTTGGCAGGGAACTGATGGCTGTCACTATGCAGTTTATCAAAGCAGGGAGGGAGAAGGCTTGGACAATGCTCTTTGGTACTGATAACAACGAACATATTCTATTAGGTGAACAGGGGGACTGCCAGCTTCTGGCAAGCAAGCCACTCCATTCCCATTAAGAGAAGACATTTGCCTTGAGCATGTTTTCAAGGGATGAAATTCTGACCCTTCTGCCAAAGCTTCCTCACTGACAAGGGCTATCTCCTGGCTGTTCTGCCTGGTTTAGTACAGCCCTTTCCCAGTGAGGGGCCTTTCAGGTTTCCCTAAGGCGATGACTACTCACACAGTGCAGCTCTTCTCATCCCAAATCATCCCTCCTGTGACTTTAGGCAACCTGCTTCCCTGCAGGTTTTTTGCCTTTCACACATTCATAGTTAGCTTGGTTTGTTGTTGCAGCCCCATTAAACACCATCTTGCCAAGCTGTAGCTCCTTAACTCTGTCCCAGTAAATCAGAAAGAGGAGCTTTCTGCTCTGGAGGCTGGCGATAGAGAGAGTACAAGCCTGGGAGGCTTGACAATCAAACCAACAGGGAACGACCCCGAGCAGCACGGACCAGGCGGCTGCTGCTGCTCGGAGCTGGCAGAACCCTTTTTGCAGAGGGATCTGCGGCAGACGGCTTTGATGTGTGCAGGAGGAAGGCTTTGAAGGCCCTCTAGCCTCAGTCACATTTCCTATCCCCTGGCTTCCTAATTGGACTCAGTAAATAATGAACCTGAAGAGCAAATCTGCTTGGCTATGCTAGCCTGCTGAGAAGCAGGCCCCCTCTACCCCTGCCCTGTGGAAACAGCCTTGGCAACCCCATTGGCTCTGCATATTGTCCTTGTTGGTGTGCACACTTGCCTATGCTCTTGTGTATATATATATATATATAAAAACAAGCAATATTACATGTTTTATATACTATGTATTTAATTTTTATATCTATAAATCCCACTGTGTGTGCAGAAACACAGACTGATATACTCCCCACATACTTATGGGTGCTTCTGATCTCCATCCAAATGACCCCTTGCACTGCCACACACCATCACTCTTTCCTCAAAAGCTAAATCCTTCCTTTCTAGAGATGACACACAGCCAGATGAAATCCCACTTGTACTGTGTACAGGCAGCTCTTTCAGGTAGCCAGGGGCCCAGCAATGCGTTCAGTCATGTGCTCTACCAGAGAGGCCTTTCCCTTCATGTCCTAGTTCTTTACATCTCCAAAGGGGAAACTAATTTGCAGAGGTGGCAGCCACATTTTGTTCCATCTCCTCTCCTGTTTGTCCATCCAGCACTTGTGCAAAAATTACATTAGGTCTCTTATTTTTTTAGGACTGCTGTGGTTTTAAATTAAACTGAAGTTCAGCTCCACTGAAAGTCTTTGCATTTGACATGTGGAGAAAGAGATCAGCCACCCTGCTCCTATGTTTGTTTTCCCTCCAAGCATCTTTGTAGTTGTGAAGAGGGGAGAGCAGAATGGGTTATGCATCTTTGTTGGGCCCTCCTCCGCCTAAAACAAGATGTGAAGAGATAAAAAGGATTGGAAATCAATAAATGCCATTTGAAGTTTTTTTGTGTGTAGCAACTTCTATTGCTGAACTGCAGGTTTTGTTGTCTCTGCACTCCCCATTTAGTGTTTGAGATTTTGCTCACCTAACTTCCCTCCTTCCCTCTGCACCTTATATTCCCTAGGAACAGGCTTCTGAAAGACAAAAATAGCTAAGGGAGCCTTTGACATAATTTTTTTGTTTTACCTCCAGCTGGAAATATTTTTTTTTTAAATTCAAAACTTTGAAGTTTTCATTTATCAGACTCTGTCTCCTCAGCCATCACAGATTCCAATAAGCTTGGCATTTTTTCCCATCTCTTAGTTGAAGAGGCTTGTTTTTAGCAAAGAGATCAGTGGACAGCAGCAGATGGTGGATGAGCAAAGGGACAGCTAGTTCTACAATGATACAGTGAGAAAGGAAGGCATAAAAACTACCATGGCATGGGAAGTGGTGAAAATGCGGAAAGCTTGAGAGCGAGAGAAACATATATGGAAAAAACCAGAGGGGGAATGAAGAGAGGCATAGTGGCTGGTAGAGAGAAATGCAAACACAATGAGATTCTTCAGTGACTGACAAAAACAGAAAATGGTAGTCAGCTACTGACAAAGAGAAACTGACTGAGACAGAGCGAGTGAGAAAGACAGGAGATGAGAAAGTGGCAGACAGAGAGATGTATGGCATGGAGAGAGGCAGAGCCATCCCTTGTGTAAAGGGAGCCATGAAATAGCAACTGCCAGAGGGACAGGAACAGAGGGGTCACATGTAGTAAGGCAGTAATTACTCTGTTTAAGCAGCGAGGCACAGCAGGGTATTTATTGTTTAAGCTGGCCTCATGCCTCAAATGCCCTTAGGTCTGTAGCTATTACACATAAACCAAAAAACTAGTGCGGTGCCAGGGAGGGCTCTGGCCTGGCTCTGGCTTCATGAATGAGAATGAGTCAGATCAGGAGGAAACACCCTGGCATGGTTTCCCCTGGCGTTCACGGGACCTTGCTCATCAGCAATCACATTTGCACCTTATGTGGAAAGCTGCATGCTGTGCCTCCCAAGCCAAGGACAGCGCCGGGGGAGCTCCCCGGCTGAGGCAACACAAGTGCCTGCCTCCATAACCAGGGTTAAGAAAGCCAGTGATTTTTGCAGGGTCTTTCTCCTCAAACTCCATACATCTAGCATACAAATAATAATAATAAAAAACAAACCAAACAAACAAAACCCACCCAAAAAACCCAAACAAACAAACAAAAAACAAAACCCACAAAAACAAAAAACCCACAAAACAAAACAAAGGAAAAAAAAA
>VZRE01009144.1:291848-542086 GCA_013396775.1 Cephalopterus ornatus
AAAAAAAAAAAAAACCCCCAACCACCCCCAAACCCCCCCCCCCCAAAACCCAAAACCTTCCAGGTTAAGAGCAGCCTCTCTAGACTGAATGATGCCCCTACATTCTCTCTCAAGGGACAGCACTGACCAAACCACTTGGGATGACTCGCCATCACTGATGGCTCTGCCTACGAGACAGAAGCCAAAAGCTGACAGCTCAGATGCATTTTGCAGCCTGGCTGTGGGTGCATGTCAGTGGGGTTGTCTGCTTGAGGTAGCCTCAGCGGGTCTGCTGCGTGTCAGAATTTCCACCCCCTCTTATTCATAAATGACCACTAAAGGCCGTCACACTGAATGGCCCTTCATACACAGCCCTGAATCTGGGCACGGAGCAGGTGTGCAGCATACTTCTTCATCTCAGCAACTGATTAGATTTTCCATTCAAAATCCATATGTGAACACCAGAAAGAGGAAGGGAACCACACCCTGAAAAAAAATGCAACCCTGCCTCAGGTCAAAGCCTTCTGCTTGACCTGTGGTTTTCTTCTGCTCTTTGTTGAATCAGAAGAAGGAATTAATGTTCTGGCTCAAGTTGAGATATAATTTAAAATAATTATTTCATGTTGAAGAAGATGACTTTTTTTTTCCCCAAAATTATTTACTGAATTTAAACCAAATTTGTTAACACTTTTTTAATGAACACAAACAGCATTTTTTGGATACATGAATTGCTGTTGAATAAAACTTGGCTGTGATGCCAATGTATAAAGTAAATTATGAACCATGAGGTAAATTAAGTCATCTAATGTCACAGCTACGATATTATACTCCCTAAATGTTGCATACTGCAATGTGAGTTGTCATGACTATGCTACCAAACACCAAGCCTTAATTTTACTGCCAAGAAAATGACATATAAACATGAACATACCAATAGTTGTACTGTTTCTGCATCCCAGAATTTTTGCCTGCTGCTTTTTTGGAAGGTACTTTACAACAACATGAAGTAGAAGGCATCATCAGCTAGATGAATCACTGAGATGACACCACATCTTTGAGGGTCTTAAGAAAGCCTCAGGGCTATGAGGGCAATGCTGGAGCAGATAATAAAACAGAGGTTGAAAACAGGAGGTCAGACAAATAATCACAGCTCAGGCATTAGGAATCGTTCGATGTGCAAACATCGATGGCAGCACACCAACCTCTCGCTCCCAGTAGTGTGGTCAGCACTGTAGGGATCTGCACCCTTTTTCTCCACCACCTACAAGAGGATGGGCCAGCAGTTGCTCTTGGCAAGAGGAACAGCAGGGTGTGTTTGTGGGGGTGTGTGCGGGTGTGTATGATCAATAGGTCTTTATTTCTCACTGTGCTAAGCACAAGAAGGTAATGCAAGCCGAGAGCTGATGAAGGGGTCTGGGTTTTCTTGCATGTCATGGACACCTATGAAAGGCATAAAATACAATAGGAAGCAGTCAACTGTTACAGGCCCTTGTGACTGTTAGCTGGTTTCCTTTCATTTGGCCTCTTCTACTCCTTTCCCTAAAGTTCTCTTGTTTTGGACAACGCAATTGTGCTATTATCTTTATACCGTTTGAAGACAAGTTCGTCCTCACAGACTCAAGGCGAAAGAAAAGATTGACAGCAACAAGTCCCATCTGGGGCACGAAGCCTGACTGAACTGTATAATTTCTGTCCTGCCTGTGAAGAGTGGGCATGGTCTGCATTGTAGTCCCTAGTTTAATTCCACAGATCATTATGTTAGGCCCAGACTGTAGGAAAACCTCATGTGATGGTGCTCAGTGGTACCAACTGTGCCAGTCTCTCAATCCAGGAACTATAGGGTTTGTCTGTGTTTGGTGCCATCTTTAAAAGTCCTTCTCATGTTCTTTACAAAGACTCTCGTGTCTCCCATAGCTAAAGGCACGCACAATATACTACTGTGCAAGAATCAAGTGGCTCGCTTTCGTTCGTAGGCATCCATGAAAATGTTTTCCTTTTTTTAAATATGATGTATTTGCTCCCTTCTGTCTTATGTCCACTAATATTTCTTGGGATGAGAGGGTAAGAATGTACCCATAACTTTAATCTAACTTAAAAACTAAAAAAAAAAAGAAAAAAAATAATCCCCCTGACATGATTCAACTTAGCCCATAGAATTCCATTCTTTTATGTTTGAAACTTGGAAGAAGGGTTGAGAAATTACAAATTGGCCCAAGTTTACTTGAAATGGGAAAGAATATTAAGTCAGAAGCTTAGACATTCTTGTGGCTTTTTTTCTGCAAGCTGAAGCCAAACATTTCCTGGCCAGGTCACACGGCCTCTGAATCTCCTGTCTTTTTGCAAGTTGGCAGTTCCTGTAGCTCACCTCTGTTTTCAGTGAGGCTACTCTAAATATGAAGTTCACAAGGAACACATAAAGACTGAGATTTCTGTATCAACCTGGATCTTGCCACTGATCTTTTAAACAGCTATAGTTTTCAAGTGAGGAAATGAGGTCAAAGAGTTAAGCTACCTCTCAGCAAGATTTACCCTTTCAAAAACATGGCAGTGTGTTGTGATGCCTGGTGCCAATATTTGTAAAGGTGGATTAGCTTCTTGAAAAATCGTTCTGTTTGCTTTTCTGTTGACCCCTCTCCTTGCTGCAATGTTTCTCAATTAAGTCTAGCACAGTGATTGTCTAACACCATCCCCCATATCTGCTCCCGGTGAAAGAAGCAAAGGTGATACTCTGTGGGGAGTACAACAAGAGAGATCAGGAGATGATGCTAACTGGCTGGATTTAGGATTGAGCAGGCATGAACTACTGCCAAGTACCAAGGCAAGTATCACAGAGGTTTTGTGGTGAGGTGGGGTATGCTGGGAAGGTATTGTTTGGGCTCCCACGCTGCACAGACTTTTGATCAATTGAGCTGGCTCCTGTGATATTATTATCTGAGGTATCTGCTGTTGATTGATAGTGATAGTGAGCCAGATAAATGATTGGTTCGGTCCATGATATTTAATACCTATGCAGTTAGCCACTCCCTTGCTTTCCAAAGAATAAGGAATCTCTCAAACTTAGAAGGCTGCAAAGGAGGAGGAAGGTGTTTGCTCAGTGTCTAACATTGCAGCCTGTACGGTCCTAAAGGGGAGGCAAGCAGACAGGGAAATACAGGCCCTGACTTTGAGCTCCCTGGTGCAGCTACTACCATTGTTAGTGCAGCTGTTGGCCATCAGCACTATTGAAAATCATGCCTGTGAGGCAGGGTCTCTCCCCCAGGGATATGGGAAAAAGAAGGGGGTCACCAAAAAGGGGAAAATAGTACATTATAAAGTACATTATAAGTAGAAGAAAGAGTTTCACACCAACTCCTTTCTGACTTCTTACAGCTTACTTCATAAATTTAGGAAGGGGTCTGAGGACAAACCTAAAAGACATTTCATTGCCTTTGTCTTAACTCCTTACTACTCTTTCTTGTTCTGATGCTTATAGAAAAATTCTAACAACTCTAACGCTCCTGGCATGAGAAGACCATGGCCAGCCATATCAATCAAAAGCACCTCACTGGGCTTCACCATCGTGTTACTGTCATAGACAGGAATCTATTTATTTCTTCTCTCCCAGCTCCCCGAAAGCATTTACCTTCTCTGGGGAGAGAAACATCTTGCTCCAACAGGAGCCTGAGTCAGCCAGAAAACCCCAAGAAAGCATGAAAAAACATTCATTTTATGTTGAGGACTCATTTGCTCCTTCTCAAATTTCCTGAAGAGGCAGGGGTCTTATTAGAGTGCCTTTGCAACTGCAAACCTGTGAGAGTTTCACTGGAACTGAAACAGCAGTTGTTCTAATTAAACAGCACAGAGCAGGCCACCTTAATCACTGGCATGATTTCATCTTCCTTGAGGAGAGAGTGGAAGAGGAATCAAAACTGATAAGAGAGAGGGAAGAAGGTGAAATGTGATGAGTCCCTGGTTCCTCAATTTAAAGCACTAAGGGATGTCTCTCATCTCTGTAAAGATTAATGTGAGCTTCTGATGGCATGTTTTATTAAATGGTTATATAATAATTAATATTTGAAAGAAGGGTTTCCAAAAGCTACTAAATGCTTTACCAGGACAAGACCCAATAGCTTTCAATGGCATTTGTGCTCGCATGTCACTCAGGTGCACTGGAAAACTTCACCTCTGCTCCCTTATTAAAATCAGTGCCTCATTTACTCCATCAGCATGACCTTGGCAGGTTACGTGGAAGAAACTAGGGGCTGGGGTGAAAACCATAAGCCCTCTAGGGAGAAGGTCCATGTTTACTCAACCTTGGGTAGAAGGGGGAGGTGCCAGCAGCACACAGCCTGAGCGACAAATCCATCAGCTGAGGAAAAAGTACCCAGACACCAAGGACACCTGAGGAAATAACAGCATGATAATTCCCGTTCTGACTCTCCCAAAGCCTGTAATGGGGAGGCACATCTGTCCCTGAGACGAGGCATGCCGGCAGGCCAGGTAGAAAGCTAGAGGGCCAGTGGGCCAAAGCTTAATAGGAAAACAGCAGTGATTTGTCTCCACCACTATTTATGTTTCAAGCACATGACAGGCTGTCACTGGAAGTGAGTGCTGCTAAATTTATTGCTTCTCAGATCTCCGTCACAGTTGCATACTTGACAAGTCACTTCATTTGAAGGGCTAGGTGTTGGGCTGGACTTTCCTCCCCCATGCTCTCCTCCAGTGAAAGCCACAAACAGCTGTCTTAACACCACAAACCCTTGGGGGCTGTATTATCAGGGTGTGAGTTTACAGAGGAGGGACATTCCTGGCATGTTAATTTTTAACCCTGATATGTGCCAGTCTCGTTCTGGGTCACTTAGCTGCAGATCAGGACACACATATGATTGAACCTAACTGGTAATGGCTTGGTTACAGGGCTGGGCATTCCGAGACAGAGAACATGAGAGTGTGGTGAGCACAAGTCAGTACCAGCTGGGTGTGTGGGCAAGACTGCCGAGCACTGTAAAAAAAAAAGCAGCTTGTGGGGATGCAAGAGGAAATGCAGATGGGTAAAGGGTACCCAGGGATTAGACTCTCCACATGTCTGTGCAGGTGTATGGATGGTGGAAAAAAATACATGTGGAAGCACAGGTGTGAGATGGGAAGTATGATGGAGCATTAAGGTGAAGGTGTGAAGGAAGGAAGGCTGGCTGGAAGGCAGGGGAGAGGGTGAGAGGATGAGCACAGGGCTGTGCTGTGCCTGTGGTCTGGCGTGTGGAGGACTGCAGAACACAGTGCACTTGCCTTTCAAGTGTTGCATGGTGCCTGCATCCACACAGCCCCGTACTTATCTAACAAAACACCTTTTGGCAGGTGGGAGAAGAGAATACCCCTTAATAACAGCTGAAAACCTATAAGGGCCTGTTTCAAACAATCCTGGAAAGCAGCAGAAGGGGAATGAGGTTGCCATTTGATGATGGGGGCACTAGGAAGCACAAACATTCCCCTTTTTTCCTAACTTGTCCTCATTGCACTACAGACATCTTGTTGAAGGCGTCTGGTCTTAGTTGTGTGAAAGCTGCTCCATGCTTTATGCAGCTGTGCTGCTGGGCAGCACCACATCTCAAATGCTCTGAATCTCCTTTTGGTCACAGATAGCAAGAAAAAGTTGTCAGGAATACGGTGTTGTGAAAGACAGCTAAATGGAACTGGGCATATCCTTCTACCCCAACCACTCCCTTCATTTCTTCTACATGTAGTAGACCTGTGCTTTCTTCCCCGCGTACTCCTGATCTCATGCACAAGGTCCTTTTCTTCTTTCATGTGCACTCGGTAAATAACACACATGCATGGACATAAATATGTACCCATACACAGAGCATCATGCAGAAGCAGGACACATCCTCTTTTTCCTATCACAACAGTGCAGGACAACTGCAATTCTCCACCAGCCCCTCAGGAATCTGCGCCGCTTGCTTTTCCAGTGGTGTAGGCCAGAGGCCCTTGTTCTGCAATTGCACTGCACAGTTTATATGATTAAATGTAGCATCTGCAGCTATGTTAGCTGGGCTATTAGTGACAAGTGTTATCAATCCTCATACTTCAGCGAATAAACTGATCACCAGCTGGGGACAGAAATCTCCCCTTGTCTCTCATCACCATAATGTACAAACTGCTTTATGTGGGTTTCATGCCATCGTACACACAGACCAAGGTTGCAAATAGGCCACTTCTCTCTCTCCTGGCAGTTTACAATGCTGCAACACTGGACTGTATTGACAGCAGGCACACTGACCAGCACCGCAGCACAGTCACCTCTCCTCTACTGCAGCACCTTCTCTTTATCAGCTTTGCCACTGGAACCATCTGCAATGGCTTGTCAATACTTTGTCCTCACCCTGCTTATGTGTGGATCACATTGACACACTGACAAAGGTTGCCTCTTTAGAAACCCAAGAGCAGACAGAGGGAAACAATGAGAGGTGGAGTTGTGAGTTAGACAATGACAAATAGTTTGGGTTATCTTCTCTTCTTTCTTTAGTTCACTGCTTTCCAAGGATCATAACAGACATTTTTTTTATGGGTGGCTCATCAAAGGCTGCTTTATATTTTACTGGGGGTGGGGGAAAAACCCAACAATCATACCTTCCCACCTAGCCTCCAAGGACCAGGAATTCATCCACAGTAATCATCCACGTCCTGTGGACTGAGGCCCTCTGACACTTTCACTGAATAATAGCCCCTCTTAATAACCAGTAATTCAATCAAACTCCTTTCTATCACCTCTCCAATACCAATACTCTGTCTGAGCACTCTGTACTGGTTAGGACTCAGTGGAGAAAAAATAAGTCCTGCAACTTCTGACCATAAGGTATTGAAAGAATATTATAAAAACAGGTTTTAAAACACCCTGTCCTCAAACACAGATTTCCTCATTTCTCAACTGCTCTCTAAACTGCTGTCCTTGTATTTCCAAGTCTGGCATTCCAAATGGGATGCTGGGTTTGATTAAAACAATTTCCTGGCTTATAGGTTATGTCAATATCCTGGTGGGATTTTATGCCACTAATCTCAGCAGTGGGCAATTGCAGAATGGTTGAAGGAGAGGAGGAATGTTAACTATATTAAAATGGAAAATTCACCTGCAGACTGTATTTTTTCACTACTTCAGGAGTAGACGGTCCTGAGATAACCTCCGGGCAGTATGAGCTTGCATTTACAGGGGGATGCAACATGCGGGAAGGAGAGGGGAGAAGAGAGAAGGAAGGAGAACAGAGAACAGGGGGAAAACTGTCAAGACAAGAAAAAATATTAAAAATAAGGTAAAGAGGATAGCCTGTGAGACTCAAGTCTTCAGGAGAAGGACAGAAAAGGAAAAAGATAAAGTAATGAAACATAGACGATGAGACAGAGATGAAAGGTTGATTAAAAAAAAAAGTGAGGTGATGCAGAGGTTATGGCAAACAGGCAGAGCTCTGAGCAAGGTGAATTCCCATGGGAAAGCAGTGAGGAATGCAGTTAGTGTTGGTTGGGAATACAACATGCAAGGGGTAACTGAGGCCTGAGTCTTTCAGATATATTACAGTTATATTGATCTGTGGTAAACAATCCCATCGCTCACAGGCAATAGAAAGCTGTTGGCAGTATCACTGAGAGTCTCAGACACTTGGATCGTGTGTATACATGCACAGGACACACAAGTAGGAAGAGAGGTAGGTTCCCATGACCTTTGGTAATAAGGGCTTGGGGTGGAGTGGGAATGCCTAGTGCTGAGTCCTCTGTAGATATCTGCTTCATCTCATTAAAGGCAGGTAAAATACACCATTAAAACCATCCCATTTACATACAAACAAGTGCTCTCATTGCTACCTTCTCAAATACAGAGAGGTCCCCTGGAAAGTCTTAGTTAATAAAATGCTCCATATTACAAGATAGTCTGCAATTCATAGATCAAAAAGATAAGGAAGAAGCCATAGTCTCAACCCCCAGACAATTCAAGCATTGCAGGAGACCTAGAAGATATTTTCTAGCACTTTCCATGTAGCCCTGGAAGAGCTTCTATGCATTTCTTTTCCTCTTGATCCCTTAGGGTCTTGCTGTGAACATGCTCTGGTTTGCAAGGAGGCCATTGTGGCTGCCAAGAGGCTCAAGGAGGAAAGCAACAGTGAGCTTCCGCAGTCACCCATCACTGGGGTCATTTTGGTTTTGGTGCCCTCACTTACAAATCTATTCTGGGGGGCAAAGACTCCTCACATCTCCCAGCTGCATCAGCTTGTCACACAGCAGAGCTGGGCCACCAGCCGGGCTACCGGATACAAGCATGGGAGGGAGCCTGTAGGCTGGGATGCAGCAGGAAGCTGCTGCAAAAGGGGATGGGAATGAAGCCCAACTTGCTGGGGACCATCGGTCTGCTTCTAACGCAACAGGACAAACAGCTTTGCTGCTCTGTGATCTCCTGAAATGCAGCTTGCTCTGTCACATATAATGGGCAGGCTGAAGTCTGCTATGAGGGAAAAGGGTTCTCCACTCAGATCTGATGAATTCTGGCTTTTTCTACTCCCCTTTGCTCTTGCACGCACTTGTAGGGAATCATGGGAGAGAGATGGAGAAATGAGAAACTGAGATACTGAGATGCCTATTCAACTATTTTGTCACTTAACCTCAAACCCTTCCTGAGCTCTCTCCAAACAGAAACTGGCTGAAGGTGACATATAGCCCTCTGAATCTGAACCTCCTTGAAACATTTGTACATACTGCTCCTGGCAGCACGCTATGTTAACTCATATATCACTTGTTTAATGATTCGGGGATTTAACCACTTTAACTTGGAGCAGACAGCAAGTTGGAGCTTGGAAGGTTTGACTCCCCATCTGTGTTTCTGTACACTCAGTCATCCTCAGAAGTGGCTGATTTCTGTACAAGCCTAAAGGCAATCTTGAATCTTCCAACAAAAAATAATAATAATAAAAAAAATTTAAAAAAAAGAGAGAGAGAAAGAGACATTTAGCAGTCCTCAGAGAGACAGATGAGTTGATGCTGGCAGAGAATATCCAGCACTGTGTACAGTTATAAGGAGGGAAATGGTCTTGTTCCTTTTTTCAGGTGGGAAAATTCCACGTGCACTGTGGTGCCCATCAGCATCTCTGTGCAGGAATATAGGTTATCAAGATGTTCGCCTGTATGCTTTGCTTTGCTTTCTGCATGGTACTTATGGAGGTGGTAGCAGCCTTTACAGTTCCAAGACTGGAGTATGGTCTAGGTGATAGATTAAATCTCAGTTTAGGTATGCGTCTTTCCAGGGAATGAGGCTGCGGAAATTCTTACTGAGTTTTCTCAGGAGAAATGCAGTCTAAGTTAGATTCAGACTAATAGCCTAACACTTGTTCCTCTCTAAAAGCAGAAAATGCTCAAGGCATTTTTCTTGTGCCTGGGCAAAGACACTGATCACAAACCTGTATACAGCACCACATTCTGGGTCCCTTCTGCAGAGAAAAATCATTAAGCCAAATCATACGCATACTGCCAGCAAAAAAGGCAAAAGATGAAAAAAATCTGTGTGCAGAGGGAACAGTCGCAGCTGTTTCAATTTATGAGACAAGAAATTGTATTTCAAAGAGAATACAGAAGTTTTCCCCTTTGAGAAAGTTATTAACCAGAATTCGCAATAAACCTCACTCCATTTATATGCCTCTAAACTGAAGGACCCTAATAGAGATTATATTGCATTCTGCAGGGCTCTGCCCTGCCAAAAGCACACAAGCCTCAGACCTTGCCATCCTGCAGGTCTGAATAACCTCTCCTGCTTTTTTACCCATCACAGCCCTTTATTCCCTTGTTCAGTTCACATACCTTTTCTTGTCTTTTCATTTTTTTCCTCTTCCCCTGTCTCCCTCCTCCTTTTCCCCTATTATTCTCCTTTTTATCTTCCAACCTTTTTTTTTCCTTCCACTAGTATATATGTCCACAAGACTGAAACCTGACTGTAACTCAATTGAGCTGTTGCAATGACAAAAAGCATTCATGCAGGAATAGTGTATTGGTGAAACATTTAGGAAAAGAGTTCTTATACTTGCAGCTTTGCTTTGCTTTTACAGTTGTCTCTTACATCTCCAACACATGTGACAATTGCTTCAAGGGAGACGATGCCATATTGCACCACATGGCTGGAAAAGACTTCATTCTTCTACTTCAAAGTTATAAGGAACAGAACCAAGAGGGGCAGGGAGAGGAGAAGGTAAAAAAATACCCTACAGCTGATGGAGTATGCTACAACTAAAGAGAAATCACTCAGAGGTGTTGGCAGCAAAGAACTTCACTTACAGAAGCTGGGATGCTGGAAATTTCCTTAAAGATGACCCACTGAAGATGTGTTTGATTTGAACTGGTAAAGGCCTGTGCTTGTTTGTTCTTGAGGACCCTAGTGAACAGCTTAAGGTTAATTAATTTTTTTTTTTTGCATATACTAGCTTTGATGCTTAGGACATTTCTCAAGAAAGCAAGGAAACAACAGAAGATATCATGGTGGTATAAAAGAGGGAGTAAAAGACTGGGAGAGGTCAATTCAGCAATCCCATGCATACCTGCTCTTAAAAATGGAAAAATTTAGTGTGGAACATACATCTATGTTTCACTCTCACTTGTTAACAAGGAATCAAGTAACTTAAGGGGGTGATAGATTACCCATGAAGGAAAAACAATAAATCAAGCAGTCACATAAATAAAGGACACTATCTCCTTCTTGAACCTCTCTCATTGCTGGAGGAACAATAGTGTCCTGGGTGGACCACTGTCCATTTTTCTGGCAAGGCTGCTCTTAGACAAGTCCTCTGTGTCCCATTTCTTTCCGCATCAATCTCACAGTGTCTTAACACACACTTTTCTATGCGTCAATTTGTGTGTGGTCAACTTTATATAACACAATTTGTACGCAGCTGCCTGGAAATGAAAGCATAACAAGCGTTGCAAAATTGATATTCTCCTCATTAAAAAAAGAAAAATCCTCCTTTACCAAGTTTGACCTAGTAACTGTATTTCCGTTTTGGATAATATATATTGCGCTGTACATACAATGGAAGCAATAAATAAGCCATCATTTAAAACAAGAAACGTCTTCCTAATAGGGCAGTGAGTGTTTGGCATGCTCTCATTGATTTAAACATCAGCCAAACAGGTAATGACTAAAAGATGAGAAAATGCCTGGTCTTGCTCAAGAGCCCAATCAACATATTACAGAAATCTTCCACATTAACTCTCTGGATATCTCCTACCGAGGAGTGTCCAAGGCACAGGGGTAGGAAGCATTTGACACTGCTGTGGAAAAACCCTCTCTGTTCAGAAAACAAAAGACTTCAGTTTTCTCTATTTTCTGTCTTGAGCTTTCCCTAGCACATGAGTCGTGGTATGTATTAAGCAAGAGCTCAGTCTCCTACAGCAAGCAATGGTCAGTAACCACAGCACTAGGGGGAGGGTCTAATATAGGATGGGAACAACAGCAGAAGCAGCTGCTATTTAGTACTATAAAAGCAGCCTTTTTCTGTTTCCATTGCATGATCCTACCTTCTCCTTCGTATCCTGAGATACCTACTCATGCTTCTAAGCCTCTCTATAGCCAACCTGCAACCCAGTGTGAAACAGGCTTATGGTGAGCCACTGGGGGTTTTCAGGTTGAACAAAAAAAAATTGGAAAAAATACAGCATCTCGGAGATAATAGTCTTTAGAGTGAGCATTACATGAGCCTGACAGGAAAGTGACTGAGCATCCTACTGATTTGTACAATACTGCTTCGCTTTCAATTCGCCT
Organism: Cephalopterus ornatus; assembly: GCA_013396775.1. NCBI lineage: Eukaryota > Metazoa > Chordata > Aves > Passeriformes > Cotingidae > Cephalopterus > Cephalopterus ornatus. The sequence continues at coordinate 303,589 of VZRE01009144.1, forward strand.
GCTTTTAAACATCAAACTGAACTGTCTCAGGAGACTCCCTGGTTCGGGGTTCACCTCCACACAGCTCTTCCTGTCCATCTCCCTCTAGTAACCAGCCTTTCTTTTCCAGTTCCCTCAGTATGAATACCTCTGCAGGGAAAAGTTGTCTTTCTCTGCAATCCCTAATTTAATACTCTGACATGGCATCAATATCTTGCTGCTATTTCTTCCTGTTAGTTAAGTTCTATCTCTGCCTTTTATGCCCTTTCTCTTTAAGTCATTCAATTTTCCAGTTCTCTCTGCCCTGCTTCACCCTTCGTGGTGGGATTTGCGTTTTTTTTACCTTTCCCTTTCCTCCTCTTCTGGAAACTTGCCAGTGATACAGCAGAAGGGAGCACATCGAGAAAGGTTAGGCAAACACAACATTATGACCAGAATCAGCAACATATTGCTCATTAAACATTTAAAATCAACAGTTGCTGGCTTGATCTGCCAATACTGTGAGAAATGCCAGTTTTAGCTCAAGGTGCCTCCTATTTCCAAAATGGCTTTATTTATGATGTAGGAGCTGGTGGCTATGAGAACAAAACACTACCTTCAGTGGCCAACAACACCCAAGCTACAGGCAGCTCCACGGAAAGTTCCCCAGCGAGCACCAATCACTTCTGCCTCCCTGACACCCCCGCTGCTTTCCAGAAACAAATGGATGTGTAAGAGCACAGAAATGTGTTTGCAGGAGATAAATTATTTATCTGAAATTTACTGTTGTGAAGTCAGCGTAATTCTCAAATCCGCAGACATATTTTATGCACTGATAGGACGTTTCAAACAGGGGCATTTGGACTCATTTCTTCCCTCCTCCTGCAAGTATTAACACAATAATGCTTCACCTGGAAAAGAAAAGTGCTGGTGCTGGAGCTGGAAAAGCAGCAGAATAATATGCTTGTAGTTTTGCATTGTGTCCCAGTAAAATTCTGTTTCTTGATAAACAAACCAGTGTAACACTCATTTCCCTCCTCCCCTCAATCTCTCTGATATTTGCCTTTGTATTTTTTTCTCCCTAGTCTACAAAGTTGATGCCTTTGGTAGTTGGAAAATCAAGCTTTATACCGTATGAGGTACACACATGACTACTGTGGGCAAATCCCAGAGCCCTCCAGCTCTGTCAGCATCCTCTCTCCTGCCCTGCAGCCGTCCTTGCTCTCCCAAGCCAGGTCAAAGACAGGTCACTCCTATACCCACGCACACGTCCACATACCTGCCGCTACACAGACACTCCACTCTCCTCTCTTCTGCTTCCTTCTGGGACATTTCTGCATCAATCAAGGCCTGCCAAATTTCCCATTGTTTCAGAAGGGCCTTGGGTAGTACAGGGTATCTAAAACTATGCCACTGATCCAAACTGAGATTCCTTCTCGGGATTTTTTTGCCAATTATTCTGAAGGGAACAGAGCTGGATCCTAGGTCTCACAGTGTGAAGATCTATTCACTCTGAATTGCACTTGTTTGAAGCATAAAAAATAAGATTGTCCTCTGTTAAGGCAGGAGTAAAGAGGTCAATTATAAAGAAAATGGTTCACACAGCAGATAATCAGCCCAACATTTCTGACAAGCTCTTGCCCACTGAGCAATAACAAGGCCCGCAGATGCTCACAGGCACCCTTCACTTTGAGTCAGTCAGAATGGAAATGAATATGGCCCAACCATGTCTCTCCCTTTGCTCTGCACGGGTGTATTTAAATGAGTACATGCTCAAAGAGAAGCAAATGGCTTGCTCAAGGCTCTAGTAAATCCGAAAGGCAGCAGTAAAGGCTGCAGTTTTTCAGAATATAAGTGAGCATTTTTGAGAAATCAGACAGAATGCTTCCAGCAATCCAGAGTGCCTGCAGAGAAGTCCCAAAAGCTCCCCACTTTAACAATAATTGTGTAAGTGGATGCACTCCCCCACCTGCCACTTAAGAAACCTAATCACATACCAGATCCTCCGCTAGAGTTGGCCACTGCACAGCACAGGAAAAGTGGGAAGTTGTTTTCATTGAAACACGGCCTAAGCAACTTGAAATGCTGCCACTAGAGTTTTCACAGGGAAAAGAAAAAAATAAGAGGTCTTTTGATATAAAAACAGTTACTCTCCTCCTTGCACCTGGCGTCCATTTTGTTCGTTAATCCAAACAAACACCTGACCTTTGGTCAGACAAAACATGCTGGATTTTCACTAACAGGAGCACGTCTTCACTGTGGCTGCAAGTGGCTATTTTTATGTGCTGTTTGATATTCAGCAGGAAAGATGGAGCCCTTCTTCCCACCCTTCTCAAGCTAATTACCAGTCACTGCTGTCGATAGTACTACAGGGCCCTGCTCAGGTCAGCCCAAGAGACTGTATTCTTACACTTATATTCTGTGGCAGTGACTGATGATGAAAAATTGCTGCTACATTAACTCAGATACTGGGCAGCCACTGGAGATCTCAGACTACAGCCCCATTACGGCACCATGGATCCCGACAGACTTGGGCCACTGCTGGCAAGTGACCCTCAAAGAGTGGGGCAGGCTGTGACCCACCTACTCATCTTGAACAGAAATGAAAGTGCCAATGTTAACAGAAGTAAAGAAGTGGCTATGGGTCACCCTCCAGTTTTCTGAGTCGGAACTGAATCAGAACAGCCCTCACTTCATCAGAGGCATGAAAACAGAGAAGAAGCGGCAGGTTTTTGTAACCAGCCAATGACTGATCAAGGAGTGTAAAGGAACAATACCACACATGTATCTCCTGGATCTGAAAAATGTACAACTTGCAAAAAATACCTAAACCTAAAAGAAACCCAAATCCTTCTGCAATGAGAGCACAGGTGATCTAATCTCTAGGTATGCCAGATAATTTAAACAGAAACAAAGCAAGTCTAAATTTCTGCACATGGTACCATGACCTGAGGACTGAAGAGAGGGCAGCCCCACGAAACAGCATTATGATTTGGCTAGAAATCCAGCAGACTCAAAATGGTTTGCTCAACTTGCAATAGAGTTGTAGCTTTTGGCAGTCCAATTATTTAGTCATTTAATTGCCTGGAATCATTGGCCTAAAATGAGTGTTCAATACATTTGCCCCTTTATTATGCCAGGAAGCTCTCCGAAGTCCCCAGGGGTACAGGAGCCTGCAGACCCTCATGGTTCAAAGTGATGCTGCACTGCAGAACTATATCAGTGTCAGAAACATCTCACAGTCTCCTCCCGAGAGGGTTTGCTGAGGACTTGATCCTTCAGACCACAGGTCTCTGTAATTGCCTTCTTTATCTGAACAAGGTGAAATAGCTGTGAAGGGATAACTTTTTATTGATTTAGTTAAAGTGATGTTACCTGTCCCCTAGTCAGCATTCTCCTATCATTTCAAGAGTGTTGTGTTTCTGCCAGTACAGGCAGATTCAAAGCAAAGTAAAAATCAAAATAAGCCAGTCATGTGCACCTCTCTATAACAGGGTCAATTTTAAAATTACACCTTTGGTTAAATAGGTGTAACTTCCTCAGGTAGCCAAGCTCTGAGCTCCCTTTTTAAGAATAGGTAGCACACCAAAAGCTATTTTCTTATGAGAGACCCCAGAAATAAGTTTCAAGCCTCAGAGAGAAGGATTAATTTGCTAGTAATGAAAGTGACACACAGGGAAAATGTAAAATCAATCTTGTGTTTAAAGGCAGAACAACACTGGCTCCACTTCCTTTTTTTTTTCTTTCTCCCTCGTTTTCAGCCCCTCTCCCCACAGTGGCTTGTTACCACCGAGCATACATTATGCACATTACCCACAAGCCTCTACTCTGTTTAAATTAAAAAAAGAAACAGCGTTTTTAATCAATCTATTTGCACTCTTCTGCCACAACTCACAAAAGCAGTTTGATTTCTTTTCATTGCTCTCAAGAGAGCTGAACACAGATGACTAAAAAAACCACTGCAAACTAGTAATAATAGTAGCAATAGTAGCAATAATAGTAGTGAAAACCCTCCCTCCGCCCTTGAAAAAAAAGAAATAATGGAAAGAAGAGACACGGTTAGCCAGTTCTTGAGAAAAACACAGACTATGTTAAAAAACAACAGGTCAAACTTAAGCAAAACTGGCTTGTTCTGATGGGGGACATCCCTCCCTCACACCATCAACAGGTAAAAACAACTACAAAACAACAGAAGGAATTTTCAGTCCTTTAAAAATTGGATTGTCTGCCTGCACTTTTTCTCCCATTCCTGCAAATTTTGCTACATGCATATTTGGAACAAAGTTTTTCCTAGGAATTCAGACCCTATCTTGTGTTTCACACACTCTATGATTCAATTGCAAAATTAAAACTAGCAGAGAAAGGGTTAGCTGGTTTTGCTTGTAATGAATCACAGCCACAATTAATTCTACTGTTAACATCTAGGGATTGCTTATTCTTTCCTGTTTTCTCCATCAAGACAACAGGAGGAAAAACAGACCATTGCTTAACAAGACTGTATCATGCTGAGAACTCCTGCTCAGTTTTCTATCCGTAAACAATTTTACACAGCGAAAACCTTCTTCTTCCTTTTCTTCCACAGATGAAGAGAAAAGAAAAACAATCTTCCCAAGAAGGAACCTTGAAACAGAACCAGGACCTCTTCATTGCTGGACTCCTAACGGGGGAGACCTTGTAGCCACAGAAACTGGTTCATCACTGCAGATGCTTTTCTGCCTCCTCCACCACTCTACAGCAGCACCCCACTTCTACATCTGAAATACTTCACATGATGTATATACTGATCTGGGGTAGCTGCTGCTAGATGTATGAACATACTTTATTCTTCCAGACCTAAAAATACCCCAAGTCTCACATGTTTTACATTCCTGGACTTAGAGTTACAGCAGTAAAGATCCTGCCAACACAGTGATATGTCTCTCTGCTCCAACCCAGATACATAACTTGTCCCTTTTGGCCATATCAAAGAGATACACGGTACATTAATGCTAAATTATATTCACAGTTCAAACTGTGAGAAAGATTTATTATTCAAAGAAGTAAAGCCAGGGATGATATCCAAGATACAAGTCTAGATGCTACGCTTGCATGTTTCAAAACTGAAACATGCAAGTATTTTGGGTTGTCAACACCTTAGGGTTTGGTTTATACTTATCTTCAACCAGAATACTGCCATTTTCCCCTGCAGCTTTAAAAGTGGAACAGAAAGAAAGATACTGGTTATCTTCCTAATTGCTTCTTTGTAGCAACCATCTGCATAGGAAATAATGCTGGTATTTTTCATGGGTTTTAAGAGAATTATTAGATGCTCTGTATGAACAGAAAGTCACTGGCTCTGGATGACTAACTCCATAGAATCACAGAATGGTTTGCGTTGGAAGGCACCTGAAAGATCATCTAGTTCCAACCCTCTGCCATGAGCAGTGACACCTTCCACCAGATCAGATTGTTCAAAGCCCCATCCAACTTGGCCTTAAACATTTTCAGGGACGGGGCATCTACAACTTCTCTGCAATTTGTTCCAGTGCCTCAACCATCACAGTAAAGAATTTCTTCCGCATATCTAATCTAGATTTACTGTCTTTCAGTTTAAAGTCACTCCCCCTCTTCCTACATGCCCTTGTAAAAAGTCCCTTTCCAGTTCTCTTGCCAGCCCCCTTTAGGTACTGGAAGAGGCTACAAGGTCTCCCCAGAGCCTTCTCTTCTCCAGACTGAACAATACAAACCCTCTCAGCCTGCTCTCATAGGATTCATGCTCCAGCCCTTCAATCATCTTCATGGCCCTCCTCTGGACTCTCTCCAGTCAAGAGAATTGGAGATCAGATCCTGGTCTTTCTTATGTTGGGGGACCCAGAGCTGGATGCAGTACTCCAGATGGGGTCTCACCAGAGCAGAGTAGAGGGGGAGAATCACCTCCCTTGACCAGCTGGCCACACTGCTCTTGATGCAGCCTAGGATGTGGTTGGCTTTCTGAGGTGCAAAAGCACATTGCAGGGTCATGTTGAGCTTCTCCTCAACAAACCCACAATCTCTTCTCCTCAGGGCTGTTTTCAATCTGTTCTGTGCATAGCACCTCTCCTCACTGGCTCCTCTATCACTTGAAGAAGAAAGTGACACAACAACACATTCCAGGAACCTCCTGAATTGCTTATGCCCCACTGTGTTGTCACTCCAACAGATAATGTGGTGGTTGAAGTCCCCCGAGAGGACCACTGCGTGTGAATGTGAGGCTGCTGCTATCTATCTATAGAGGGACTAGATTTATCCAGGACGCACGGGCTGACCTCCATATGCCCAGAAACCTTCCTGCAACAGAACCAAAGCAAAGACATGACGGGGAGATATGCTTCCAAAGCACAGTCAGGATTTAAACTCAAATGCTAATGTGAACACACTCTGTACTGTATGTTGCATTGAACTTAATAAGTGGTACATTTCTACATGTGAAACAAGATTCAGAATTAATTCCCTTTGTAGTTATTTACACCCAGGGTGGAAAATTCATGACAACTGCCAAAATACTTCACTGTGCTAAGTGCAAAAACAAAGTCCACCATTTCTACCTATGTGCACTAAAATCAGATTGCTTTCAAGATCCTGAATTTCTTCTGATTATTCTGTGATCGTCTGTCCAAAAATTTATCAGAGCAGAGATTTCCATCATCCTCTGCCTCAGGAACTTCACTGCTATTCCTTTAAAAATCTTGATTATAGGCACAACCTCTGGTTGTAAAAGTGAGACAGTAGAAGAGATTCCCCGTGTGAGTTGGTAATTTTTTAAGGCAAAGGATGCTTTTTTCAAATGCCAGAAACACAGGAGGTTCACCAGAGAAGACTCCATCTGCCTCACCCACCATTCCCAGCAGAAACAATCCTGCCATTGGAAACAGAGGTTTTTCTGCTGATGATGCACAAGGTGAAACAAAATCTCATTCACTTTTTGTTCCATTGGGTCTGTGAGGCTAAGAGAAATAGGCAGTTGTTTACATCTGTACAGTGAGAAGATGGGACTCGAATACAGAGAGATACAAGCTGCGTCATGAGGGTGTGCTCACACAGTAAAACAAGGATTTATGGATAAAAGTTAGACTGGCTACTATTAGGATTTCCAATAAAGTAGAAATCCTTCAGGATCTCCTGAGGAGAGACAGAACTCCCATCTCCCAAGCAATGTGGGTTTATCACTGACTCACTGCACTGCAGGGCAACCACAGGCCAGTGGACCTGTGTTTCAGTAGCCTTAATCCACACCACTGTGCACAACAGGGTGCAGAGGTACTCGGCAGTTTGCCTGCTCTCCTAGGAGCAGAAAGCAGCCTGGATGCTCCTCTTATCTGGCTCCTGGAAGCTCTGGAAGAAAGCCTTCAGCAGCAAAGAGCTTCAGCTGTCTCCTCAGGATTTCTGAACAGCAGGTAGTTCAAACAGACTGTTCAAGTCTGAGGCATCTGTGGTGTCAGGGTTGAACAGGAGAAGGAGAAGAAATGCTCTTTAGTGCCTGGACATGTGAAGACTTTTGAAATCTACACAGTATTTTCTCCCCTGCTGGGTTTCCTTTTCTAGTGAAGAGCTATCATTATATATATAGATAGATATATAAATACATATATATATATACACACATATACACACACACATATATACAAAATACCACCTTTCATTTTCACCCATCACTCACAATTCTAAATCCCCATGCCTACTGCACAAGTGCTTTCCGATAGGACATCTCCCTCCTGAAATTTTGCTATCTGATGGCCCTCATGAACAGATCAAGGAGTGTTCTGCTGATACACAATGCACAGAATGGGCAAACCCCTTCCCTGATGTCACCCTTATCCTCTGCTACACCCCCATCGATGCAGTGCAGCTGGTGGAGCCTTGCTGGCATGCTCTGGAAGAGCAGACAAGAACTAGGATTAGGGACAGGAGCCAAAATCTAGGGAGTTTCAGTCTGAAGCTTTCTAATGCTCCTGAATATCTTCAGAGTCCTGCAAAAGAGCTCTGTGTGCATTCATTTACGTATGCATGCCTGTGTGCTTTTGCCTCTGACAGAGGAGTTGGCTCTACATGGGAAGGTGAGGAATATGCCCTCCTTTTCTTCCTCCTCCACTCAGAAAACATTTATTTTCTTTTGCATTTCTTCTAGGTTTCCTTGGTTTGTGAAATCCACAGGGCAATATCCAGAGCTCTTGAGCACAGCAAAGCCCATGGCACTGGGCAGAATGGCTTGGACAGCTGGTACATCGTACACAATGCAGCTCAGTCTTCAACTGCATCAGCCTTCGTTATCTCAATCCTCAGCTTCGTACAGGTTTGGCAGTTCTCCTCCTCTTTCTATTTACATCTTTGTTCTTAAAGCTGTATCAAGGCACCTGGGGCTTCACCCAGAGCGTCCCTGTTCCCTGGGCACCCCGCCCCCAGCTCTGCCAATAGCCCTAGCAAGCACTAAGGAGCCAGAGAATGGAGAAAACCCTGATTTTATTCTTTTGTTTGTTCTCTTTCTTTGCTTTTCAGGATCTTCTCCTGCATGAGTGGTTAACTCTCTAGAGCAGCTTTAACTCCTTTACGGCAACACACCACACTGTCAAGCATTATTCACAGAGGACAGAAACAGGATGGGGCAAATGCAGAGGGAAGGCAAGTGAAGAAAAATGAAAAAGGGTCAAGAGTGATTGCAAACTAATGGCTGTCAGCAGACAGAAGGTGAGGGAAAAAGCAGGGAGGGCTCTGACTGAGGTGTCCATCCCCTAGTGCAGTCAAAGTTACCATGCAACTGGGATCAGCAGAGTCATGAGGGGTGTGCTCTCCCCCAGGAAAGCTGCAAGCAGCACTGAGCCAGGCAGCTTCAGAGACACTTCATGGCCGCCACCATCTCCCAGGGCAGCCTAACCCAAAACCCCATCTGCCCAGGCACTGGGATGCACTGAGATCTCTCCTGCCTCGGTTGGCATGCAGGCTGGTGGGTCACCTGTGCCAGAGCCCTGCAGAGCTGCTCAAGGCTTGGGTAGGGAAGCAAAGCTTCTTTTGAAGTGGTAAATTCTGCTGTTTGTGGTACCCCAGAGACTGCAAGAAACCATCAGCTGAGACAGAGATGAGGAAATAATTTGGTTTTCTTCTTTAATAAGCTGCTATCAGACAATAATGTGCTGCAGCACTGCAGAGGTAGCAGGCTCTGATATTAGGGGCTGTCTACCCTCTGCTGGAGGATGACAAGTACACCTCAGTCAGGTGAGATGGTGGGATGCAGGACTGCTGTCTGGGAGCACAAGCTGCACCATGCCAGGATACCTCAGCCTGGCATCTGGGTCCAGCAGCCTAGGGTGAAGGAAATCCCCACAGTACAGCGGGGTCAGCCAAGAGACACCATTTGCAGAGACAAGGCTGAAGAAATGGCTCCTTCTGGCCTGACACAGGCCATCATCACAGGCCAAAACCATAGCAACAAGATGCCTGCAGACCTGCTGTGAAAGTCCTTTCCCAATATTAAGCAGTGAGATGGGCTGACACCACCTCCCATTTACAGGTGCCCCGTGGGGTGGGATGCGTTGCCCCACATCCATCCAGCCAGAAAGTCTCTCAGGTTTACCCCGGAGCCTTTCTGACACTGGGTGTAGCACTGAGCCCCTTTCCCCTTTACAGAATGGGCTTCCAGCCACCAATCTACCCTCCCTGTCCCCAGGAGAGGGGGCAAAAGAGTGGAATGCCAGCAGTAACATGCTCAGGCTCCTGACAACTGCACCTCAGTAAGGCTGCCCTGAGCCTCTGTCCTCATTGGTGCTGCAGGACACGCAGGCTGGTACGTGCCTCACCTGTGCTCTGGTCTCCCCCCACCCTGGGGCTGACAGACAGTCCGTGCTGAGCCCAAGAGGTGCTCCAGCTGAAAAAATCTAGGACACAGTGGGGGGCTGACAGGCAGGCGGAAGAAGAAACAGATGTGGAGCCGATGTGGTGTGAGGACTGTGTTTGACCTGCAACATAGCTAACATCAAAATCAATCCACCCACTGTAGCTGGTCCTCTACCCCTTTGCTACCTTCCCCCTTGGACACCTACAACAACATATTATTCCCTCCATCCTCTGCCAAACTCATCTGTCTGTCGTTTTGCTGTATCTGCTTACCCATCCTCTTTATTCCTCACTCATACCTCTTCCCCCTTCATCTTTTTTTCCAGTGGCTTTCTTTCCCCACTGTGCTTTCTGTTTTCTCCATTCTATTTCTTACACTTTCCCCCCATTGCTTCCTTATCTTTCAGCTGCCTCTGCTGTCCCTCCCTTCCTTCATCATACCGGTCTAGCATTCCAAACCAGCTAAATATTTACCAGTCCTTCCCCACTTTCACTGACATGTATCTGTGTGGCGTATCTATTTATTAATTTCCTATATAGCAAATACCAGCAGGTTTTTTTTGCTTCCTTCTCCCTCCCTCTCCTCATCATTATGAGAAAATAATGAGCTGTTTGGTCTGTGTTACTGGTTGGGGGGAGGAAGGGAGAGAAAGGAAGGGCATGTGGGAGTAGCAAGCCAGGTGCTCTCGATTTTTTGCCTGGAAAGTTCTTTCCTCTTTCTTCCTTGCCCACTGTGGCCTCATTTATCTAAGGATATAGCTGCTTTTACTGTATATTATTAAAAAGCCTAAGAAAGCAATCATTTTGCAGAAGAGGAGGCAAGAGAAGCCGTTAGGAACACAAGGGCTCTCTGCTAATCATTACCTGAGACTTGCCCAGGGCTGGCAGCTTGAAAGCAAGTTTTATGATTGTCTCCCATGGCCCATACATAGTGTCTTACGCAGGGACTTTTCAAATGCTTCCCTGATTCTAGATGTTCGTATGAAAATAAGCATTAAATTATGAGTTGAAGAAGGATATATAAATAAGAGGACCACTACCTCTTCCAGACTCGTGGTCCCACTGGTTTATTACTGCTGCCATCTGCTTCCCATCTTTGTTGGTAGCCTCAGACCCTCTCCTGCAGGTTGGTATCTACCCTGTCACAGACATTGTCCCTGATCCCACATCCTTTTCCTTTAGCCTGTTTACAGCTCTGCTGCCTTCCTAATGCCCTTCCTAAGCACATCCCCAAAGTGATGTCTATCGCAGTAGTTACCAAGAGCCCACTTCAAGCTCACCCATGCCATCTGTGCTTTGACAGTCTCCTTTAACCCTCTGCAAGTGATAGTGAGCACCTGCCAAGGAGAAAAGTGAACAATATACCTTAACACTCAGTGGTAGCTCAGTAGTTAATTTAAAGTTGACCAGGCAAAAACTTAAGATGTTAAGCAAAGTATTTTTTATTCCCTCCCCTTAAAATTGGCCCAAAATATCATGACAAGCATTATTTATCTTATTAAGTACACTACATTAACCTTGCAAATATGCTAATGCACAAAAGGCGCTGCCTTAGCAGCTTTTTAGAATAGGAAATTAACCATGTTCATCAGAAAGCTTTTAATTATTATTATTTCTTAAATGCTGGCATGATGCAACAGTTCTCCTTCTGTCAGGGGCATCAGATGAGAAGGATGGGGGACATAGGCCTCCATCCTCACAGCTTCCCCCAAAATTCCAAGCGGGTAATCCTACCTGAGCTACACACTAAGGAGCTGCTGTGTCCCTCAGCTGCACTGCTGGCCCAGTGAAGGGAAGAACTGGAAGGTCAGGCAGGTGGAGAAGGGAAGACTACACCAAGTACCTTTGCTGAGATATTGCTCTAGCACTGAAAAGGATGTAAGTGGAAGTACTGCATGTTGGAGAAGGACTGCAGACAGCAGAGGGAAGGGGCTACATCTTTTGCCCAGGGTGACCTTCCAGTGGCTCCCCAAACACTGATCCAGGAGAACACAGACAGCCTGGTAGCTGTCTCACTTGGCACAGGCTTTTGAAAAACCACACTTGGCCTGAGCAAGGTGTCTTGTCTTCCTGTCTCCCTGTGCAGTCAGTGGAGAGGGAGAAGTGTCCCAGGGTACCACTCATCCCAGTCTGAGGCCAGTACAATGGGTCCCATCTCCCAGTGCCTCAAGTGCAGAGTCTAGCTCAGAGGACAGAGCAGGGGCAATGCCTGTATGTTTGAAACATCCCCTGTGGTGGTCAGAGCGACAGCACAATGAACCCCTTCATCCTCTCAGTTGCCAGTAGAGGTTTGAGCTGGTGCCATCACAATTTCTTATCCCAAGGACACAGCCATATTACATGCCGAGTCTGGCACAGGCCAAGCACATCTCCTGCATGCCTAACAGCACTGAGCTGTGGGCTGTAACAGCTTTTGGGCAGTGTGGCAGGGCAATGTAGAGCATCATCACTGAAGAACCTCCTTTGTCTCAGTGAGTGTATGCTGCTGATTCACAGCCCTGTCCCAGGACTTGCCCTCAGCATGATCCTCCTGATTCCCTTTCCCACGGTGACAGACATACTCTGCTCGCCTGGCTGCTTATGCTTCTTTCCTGGTGAGAAGCAAAGGGAATAACTTTTGCAAGTGAGCCTTGACAAAACCTACTCCCATGAGGTGCAAAGCTGGGATTCTCTCAGCTCATCCTGCTCAGGGCCTGATACAGAGTGACTCGCCACCGTGGCTGGCTGTGCCTACCTTGCTGCTGCAACATGGCGTGTGCTGCTTCTGCCTCCACCCAACTGAACAGTCCTTTCAATGAGTTTCCAGTGAGACTTTGACTTTTGCTTCCCTTACCATGCACTGACTGTCATTGCTCCCGGCACCGCAAGGTGCAAGCTGGCTCAGTCAGTTCAGTCACAAATGTAATTTCTGATATTTCTGGTTTTTTTAATGGTGGTGTTACTGTTGCAAGCAGAGGGCAGCTGCTTCCACAGCTGCTACAGCTTGCTAGTGTACTGCAGCCAGCATCACCCAGGAGATAAGGCCAAGGAGCACAGCTCTGCACTGTTGTGCCTACTATCTCTCTAAGCTTTTTTAAAGCTTTTATGTTGTTTTTTTTTCCCTAAGTAAAATCTTAAGAGGGCAGATTTAGCCGAGTATCCAATGTCTTTCTGGAGTGTGCTCTGATAAAGGAAAAAAAACATCCCTCAAGCAGCGTAGAGGTGAGGGAGCTTATCCCATGCTTCTGCGTGGGAAGTGTCACAACAGGATAAACCAAGGGAAATCAAAAGCTGAGAGATTTACCCAGATGCAGAGAAAGGGATGCTATTATCCAGTATGACATTACATGTTCTTTCTGTAACACAAATCAGCTTCCATCGGTCAAACGCTGCTCTCCTCTGACATGATAGCCTTCTGGAACAGACTGCAGTGCTGCAGGAGCTCTAAGCAGGTTTTTTTTTTCATTTTGTTTGTTTTCCTGTTATAATTATTTTCTCTATAGTCATCACTCCAAGGTTGTCTTTCTGGGAGAGGCTGAGGCAGCACTAACCGGGCCCAGACCCACAGATGGCTCTCCAATAGTGTGCTGAACTGGCATATGGCAGATAAGGAGTTGCATGCCCTATCCTCAGGCAGCAACAACGTGCTGCTCCCTACGGTGCTTTCTGATGGGCGATGCTCGGACAGCACAGCTCTGCTGGCCCTCTTGAAGCTGCTGTCTCTGTGCTGCCTCCTCTTGAACCAGATATGCATTAGAGCAAGTATCTCATAAGGTTTGACCGGCTTGACGTCTCCTGTGATGGAAAGCTTTAGAGAACAACTATTGCAACAGCTCAGGACATGCTGTTTAGGTGTTTGCCCAGTTGTGGGGCCTCAAAGGAAAAAATCAGCAATCAGGAACAACCCTGACTGAGGTAAAGGAAACCTGAATCCACCTCATGCTGATTTTTTACTCACTGTCCTTTGCACACCTGGCTTTTCCCATGGCCCTTGGAGATCTCTGGCAGCAACCTTGCTGCTCCACAGCCATCGTTAGCAGGAGGTGAAGGAGAGCAAGCTTCCTGCTTCTAAGCACTCCTGTGTTTCTGATGGGGAGCCCCAAAATGACCCCCTGTACTTAGGCACATGTGCACACACACTCCTGGAGCTACGTGAATTACATCTTCAAGGCAATAATTTCTCCAGTCCCCAATCACATCTATGTCCCAGTACACTGGGTTAATTGGGCTGGGCACTTGGTCTGCTGACCATGGCCTTGGAGAGGAGCAGTTGCACCACCAGTGCTGAGAGATGGATTTGTGGGAGGTATAGGGAGAGAAGAAGGGATTTGCATGGGGGAGAATGCACAGACAGAAACTAAAGGTGGAGGCACACATGAAAGATAAAAGTCTCCAGTTAGCAAAGAAAGCACAAAAGATGATGGCCAGGCCATCTTTGCCCATGGCAGTGTATTGACATCCTCTTGGAAACCTTACCAGAATTGCTGTCATGGGAGAGAGAGTGAGCGAAGGCTGCTGGATGTAGAGCTGCTGGCATGTCCCCTTTCTGGACAGGATGACATAGGTAACTCCAGGGAGTGAGTCTGATCTCTGGCATTTCAAGGAATGAGTCACAAATCACAGCTGTATGTTTTTCAGTATGCCGAGGTGGTGCTATATAATGGAGCATCAGGCAAACTTGGAAGAGGTATATGGAGAGATGGAGGGAGAAGGAGAGGGAGGCATCTGTGTGTGTGGGAAGGAGGGGGCTGTGGTTGCAAAAAAATGTAATTTGCTGACAAGAAGGCAGCAATTTATTTTGAGCTACTACAACTGACCAGTGCATTCCCTTTTATCTCTGACTTATCTCTTCCTTTCTAGTACAAACCCTGGGCAGCACAGAGCCTGCCTCTCCTTCTCTGTGGATAGTGCTGACTTGGGAGGCTAGAACAGGCCACTCTTATCAGCAGGGCCACCTTCATCTCAGCTCCTTTTCCCCATGATAAGCCCAGCAGCATCCCAGCTTGCCAGCGGAGAGAGCACAATGCAAACCCCGAACCTATAGCCAAGCTTTCAGCGGGAACTGTTAGGTAGGGAGGTCTCCCTTTTTGTCTTGGGGCTGTCTAGCAACAGTTTCCTTTCATCCCAGTCTGTGGACAGTAAACAGGTGTTTTCATTCCTATTTACTGACCTCAGATATTGTGGGGGTTTTACTCTTTTTTTTTTCTAAGATTCCCAGCACTCATGGGTGGTACTTCAAGGACATTCTTGCTGAGCAGACCTCTGTGCAGGGCTAGACACTCGCACGTATGGTTATGTATCCCCCAAAACCTGTTCAAAAAACTGCTCTAGAAGTGATCACCAGCAGCACTAAAGGAAATGAATGAAAGGAATGAATGAATGAACAGAACTGGCTCAGCAACCCCATCCCTTACTTAATACTCTCCCTGCTTGCTCTGCAGAGGGACTGCTCTGGTTGTAGGCCAGACAGCAGAAAGGCCACAGAGAGGTTGCAGGAACTCCTTCAGGTTTTGATTTTTCTCCTACTCAGTTAAAAGGGTGGTCTGAAAACTTTTTAAAGTTGACCTGAGTGCTGGTAAAGGTCTGTGACAGGAGCTGGACAGCAATATTGGAAAAGTGAAAAAGGAGAAAAAATTGATAAATGAAATATTATACAATTCATTTTTTATGCAGAAGCATAGAGTGCACTGGTCTACTCTTTCCTGATGGTATAGCTTGTAAGCTGGCATGGCTCCTGCGGGGATGCCTGCTGTGTGTGCAGTACCAAGACTTCTCTGCAAGCAGAAGCCATGTGGCTGAAGACGCAAGTATACACTGATAGTCCTGCTCTCGCAACACAGCCAAGAATTACTCTCCTCAAAATACTCGGCACTATCACAGTTCTCCTCCCAGTGAGAGCTGATGTGCTCCAGGGGGAGCACAGGCTGACTGCACCTTGCTATTCAGTGCTTTGCAATAGCACAATGAAGACCTGCAGACTTTGCTCTGTGCTGTGGTACTGTTTCTTCAGTTGACTGTTTATTAATCCCATCACCTGGTTTGGGGGCCCAGAGAAAGTTTTGAACAGTGCAGCTCATGCAGGAGGACACCTTCTCAAGAGTAACCCATACTCTTGAGTTTCTGCTGCACTCAGGCCAGAAGGTCAAAAAAGTCAGCACACATTAGGCTAGAAAAATGATTCCTTCCTTTGGAGCCTGAAAGGAGAAGGGGATTCTCCAGAAATCCTGAGCCTCAGTACCTAATCTCCTTTTAGAAAATATGTTCAGACTGACTAGCTTCTACTGGATTTTAATCTAAGTCCCAAGACAGAGTTAGTATGGTACCACTAATTTACTGCACTGATGAAGTCTTCAAAAAAATCTCCAAAAGCTAAATTTTCATTTAGTCTATTTATTTATTTTTAAATTACATGTCATTGCCTGTGCCAAACACCAGCAGTCAATACAGGACTTAGATGATAATAAATGTAATGTTAATTACATGGTTATTGTTACTTATTTTTTAATAAGCTCTTTATATGCAATCAAGCAATAAGGCAAAACTGAGGCTCTTTGCAAAGCATACTATTCCCAAGGAAGCACACAGGAAGCCAAGAGAGGGCTCCAGACACTGGGGTGAGGTTCCTAAGACTGATCCCCAGGTCTTCTGACAATGCAGCCACAAATCTAGCAGCCCGGTAAAAGATACTGGCAAAGAGCAGAGCTATAGGTAAGGACACCCACACTCTCTCCATCCACGATACTCCAGCCCCACGCTCACAACCATTCACAAACCACTAGAGAGAGGCAAAGCAGCTATCTAGAGAAATATCTCTTTGCCTCCCCACCAAAACCCCATTGCTCATGGTAGAATTTCCAGTTCTCTGCATGTTAAATTGTTACACTGCAATATTTCACTCCTTAGTAGGAAGAGAAGCCTTGCTCACTGAAAAAGGAAAAGAATTCCTGCTCCTCATTTTGTACTAGCCTTGGAAGGATCTAACATAAAATACACCCAAAAAACTGTGATGATTTTACATGCAGAAGGATGATATTAGTTTTGAGGATTCCTTGAGCCCTGTAAAGCTGGACTTCAGATCAGTAAGGTGCCTGTTACTGAAGGCGTGCAGACAATGCAACTGGTACAGTGAGCTAAAATGTCCTAAACCATTCCTAAAACACTTCATAACACCAGACATAATCATATCTTTAGTAGCAACACATAACAGCATAAAGGGTTTACCAACATGAATTGCAATATGTTGCCTTACTTCCGCATGACAGGGTTACTATATGGAGTTTGTTCCCAACAACAAAGCTGACAAAGCCAGATGCCACCCCTGCCAGCAAGCATTGTATATCTGGGGCAACTTAAGGACCCGCGGATTGAAGGAAATCCTCCTCCTACCAAACACAGACTGGCAGCAAAAATGCTTCACAGACATTTTTTTTTTCAGTTTTAACGACTGTAACAGCTTCTGCAATCTTTGTAAGGGAAGTGGCTGAAAAGGAGCAGGAGATTGATTGTCACTCATCCTCTTGCCATATTACGAAAGGAACCGCGCAGTGAGGGATGCGTAGGAAGCCTCGGGGAAGGGAGATAAGGGAACAGAGGGGAGGAATAAGGGCTTAAGAGATACACTCCCTGCCCGAGTCCGCCTATGGGAGTCTGATGAATGCTGATCTATCTTAATACCCCTGAGTGTTAGAAAAGTTTGGCTTTCTGTCTGAGTCTTGCAACATGAATGCAGTCCTAGCCAGCAGGCAGTAATCACAACCAAGCCACTTTTTCTGGATTGAAACCAGACACCTGTCCAGTTTAAGGACCTGACCCAATGGGTCTCATTTATGCAATACTTCTGGAGAAGCATTTTGGTGGAGCCCAACTGCAGGTACAGTCTGCAGAGTTGCCTGTCAGGAGCAGAATGCTGCTTGGGGAAGGCGACACAAAATTTGTTCTAAACTTTCCTTATGTAGGGCTTCTCTCCCCACCTTTCCCCCCCGATTTTTTAAAGGATCTATTTGGTATTTACCTCAAAACCAGAGCCTTCATGCTCTGTATACACAGGTCCAGAAAATGACTAAAGCAGTTCTGGAACAAGACATTCTGAATATGATGAACAGGGGAGGGGAAAAAAATTAAAGAGAAGAAAAAAATCAGCCATCCCAGCAAACAGCATTTAAATCTCTCTCATCTTCCCTCATTCCCTTATTCAGTCATTTCTATCTTGCTTTGAGTGTGCTGTTTTTATCTTCTTCACTCTGATATAAAAGCCCAGCTCCCCTAGCGAGTGTGCAGATGATGATTTGGCATTGTCCAGGACTATTATGCTGTCAGCTCTCGAAGAAAAAAAGGCTTGTAAAAATCCTGTAGTCAGACAAAGGCAGAGCATGCGGCTCAGGACAGTTTGTACTGCCGTCTGCTAATAACCTTTCTGAACAATAGCTTACATGGAAAGACCTTTCACTGAACATGAAATTCCTCTTTCAGCTTCACCTTCACTTACTCCCAATTACTTCTCCACTCTCAGCTATACCCATGCTACATATGCAAATCCTCTTTCAAACTCTTTTGTACAGAAACAGAGGTGCATTTCCCTCCCCCTGGTCCTGTTCCAGTGCCATCCTACACTATCCTTGCACAATCCACCACACACCCACTACTACTCCTAGTTTAGCTCTAGCTACCTGCAAATTCATTCACATATGTGGTCTCCACCACTCCCAGCAATTTGGCTCAGGCTCTGCTCTCAGGTATATGGAGGTCAGCTTCACTCATGCCATTTTTCTTTCTTCACTTATTCAGGAAGAGAAATTTGAAAGAAAATGAAGAATATGCCCAAGGAAGACGTTTCTGTTAAAGACCTAAGATAGGATCAACAGCTTTTTCTAAAACACAGAAAATTAGCAAGTTTTCTTGAGGCAACTTAAAGAGGTGCAACTTGACAGGTTCAACAGTGGTGTGAGCAGATAATTGACCCAGCTTCCCTCAAGCCCCAGTGGTGTTGAGTTCATTGCAGCCCAAGCTATACAGGCTGCTTCCTCTGCCTGTAGAGACCTGGGCCCTGGCAGATGAACTGAGGTGACATGTCTATCTCAGACAATTTATGACTGTGCTCTCCAGCATTTGCTCTGGTGCTCCATGGAGTGCCAATAGGAATATGCACATTATGTGCCTGTGCATCAGCTGTCCCTGTTTACAGCACTGGACCGCTGCTGATTGTGGGTTTGGGCTAAGCGAAAGTGAGCTCAAGTGTGGTCACGTCTGTCTTTTTGGCAATCCAGCTCTAGGGAGAATTGCTTGCTCTCACTGTTTACACGGTCAGCTACCAGCATCTCTGCTTTTCTGCCAGAGGAGCCTGAAACACCACATGGCAAGTTCTGGGGAGACCTGAGTTTACAGGAAAGATTGGAATGGCTAAATCTGACGAGTGTGTACTGTTGCCACTTTGAGATAAATCCTCAAATGTGTGCAAGGATTTGGCAGCATGAAACGGATCCCTGAAACTGGTACATTAATGAAACAGCACAGCAGAACCTGGAAAGGAGACCAAGGAAATGGACTTGGAAGTGACCCTTGCTCTAAGGGTACGCACCTAAGCAAAGGTCAATGCACAGTAATTCCAAACACAAAAGCACAGGCAGGCTCTGATCTCTGCTGCACCTGCCTAATGCCAGATGTACACCACCATGATTGATGGCATTAACTCTAGACCTATACCCATCTCAGAAAGGTCAGGGTGTGGCCCCACGAGTTTACAGTGAGCAAGAGCAAGTCAGTGCATTTGCTGAGCTGGGACTAGTTCCTGTTCACTGTCTGTCGATTTAGCGAACATCACTCCTCTAAACTAGGGACTGGAAAGCTGTGTGATATCCAAGGTTTTGCAAGTGTACTGGACAGTAACAACATGCACTAGGGATGTACTAGGGATGAAGTACACCCTGAAAACTAGGGCTGCAAGGAGAAGAGCGTTCTTTAAGCTCTGAGCTCTTTTTTGAGCAGGGCTATATCCTGCTGTTTGTTACCAGGATGCCTATTCCAAATAATACTGCATTCATTTTAGCTGAAAAACATTTACTAGAGCTGGTAACGTAAAGACCCATGCCTATTGAGACAAGAACCTAATTCAGGCAACAAAATAAGCTGTATATAAGAGCCACATTAGTCACAAAATGGCTAGAAAAGGGTCATATGAGGTGAAAACCTGAGTCTGTAGGATGAGTTTGGTGTTCTCTGAGTGCACGGAATGAATATAACTTTTCCATACACTTCTCCAACCCCTTTATCACTGCAAGCAGTTTAACTGGCCCCACAAACACCCTGAGTGTATGAAGTGCTTACAGGGAGAGAGCATGGTTTCAGATGACTTCGTAACCTGCTCACTGGAAGGTGGAGCGGGAAGGGACAGGGCAAAAGTTCACCAGACTGGAGCTGATCCCAAGGACTGACACGAGTCCTTTTTGGATGCTCTAATGTATGTCAGCAGCAGGGACATGTGGCCAAAATGCCCAAGCAGCCTGCATAGCCCAGGACATAGCCCAGTGGCAGAGGGGGACAGTGAACCAAGAAGCTGTTGGGAATTGCAGTAGCTGATGTTATTTTGCTTCTCCCCACTACAGCTTCCTGTGACCCATTCCTGCCAGCCTCAAAGTTCAGGTCCACTCACCATGTACATGCAAGTTCTGTTTCACTGGAACAACACCCCATCACTTTCTGAGCACTCACACACCAGGTCACCACTGTGTATGTAGCTTCTGGCTTATACTCTCTCCTTTTTCATGTTTTTCTTTTTCTCTCTCTTTTGTCATTTTCTTGTCCTAAGGGATCATGACCAGAATTAAATCCTGACATACTTTCAAACCCAAGATAGCTGGCGGTTTTACACTCCCTAGGTAAATCATCCCACACTTCTTTAGAAAACATGAATGCATTTTCCCTGTGGTCCGCAACATCTAAAGTATCCTGTCATTATTATTAAGTGAAGGAGATCCTTCAAAGGCTGTGGTGTTGTCCCCAAGTACTTCAGTGCACAGTATTAGGCGCAGGGCCTAGATCAGCACAATGTTTTACTCACTGTTAATGCCAGACATTCAGGTCTCTAACATCCAGTGCAGAGCCTACTTGAAGAAGTTCATGGTCTTACCCAGGAGTGCAAGAAATGAGCTCTTTATGGAGTATGAAATCCATTTTCCTCAGGCCTGCATTTGGATTGTGCTTTATGACATGAGAAGATGCAAGTAAGTGAATAAAGCACTACATTCTTGCTGACTGATGGACAGATGATCCCGGCAGCATGTATCTGTACTTCCCCCTTCCCACTGCTGTATATTTGCTGGGCTGTCAGTCTTGAAGCCAAAATTACTTGGGAACCTGAACTTTCCTGAGATTCTTCCTCCTGGTCAGTCCAGAGAATGATCTGGAAGTTAACATAGGACTGAGGGCAAGAAGAAGGAGAGATACCAGCTCTGACACCTGTAAAGCTTAGGCAAGAGGAAAAGTGATGAGTGAGGAGCTTGGACTCAGCTGAACTATAAATGCAGCACTGCAGCCAATGCGAGTGGCTTCAAGAGAGCCTGTACCAAATTCACAGCGACATCAGACAGCAGGACTGGGAAAGTCCTTACTAAATTCATTCTCTTGACGTCGAGGAAGGCAGAGAAATGGGGAGTGAGGCAAGCAGGGTCTAAGGTCACTTGCTAGGATGGGAGAGAACATAGAATAAGACCATGCTAAAGATGTTCCTCTAGTCCCCTGCTCCTGAACTGAACATCAAAGTTTGCTTCATTCAGGAGGGAAATGATCATATAAGAAACCCCTGAGTTGCTCAGTTACTGGAGCTACGACAAGCAATTCTGGGAACAGCTGCATTTTTTCCCTTGCACTCAAAATAGAAGTTAAAACAAAGGCCTTTCTTTTCTTTCTTTTTTTTTTTTTTTTCGGTCTTTATACTTGTNAACCAGGGGGATAATCTGCTGCAAGAGAGAGGAAGGAATATCATTTGTTCAGAGCACCACTGTTTCAGAGAAAGTCTGAGGAGGTCAGTGGAGTCCCTTCTGCTTTGAAGACAACCTTCCTCTCCTGGTCATGTTCACAGCTGGCATCACCCCATTTGGTTTGAAGGCCCCAGGTTTGGGAATCTCACTTACTGTGTTAATGGGTTTCCCTGGAGATGCTGCTTGGTATGTGGTCCCCTAGCCCAGCTGCTCTGCT
Source organism: Cephalopterus ornatus (assembly GCA_013396775.1). Classification (NCBI taxonomy): domain Eukaryota; kingdom Metazoa; phylum Chordata; class Aves; order Passeriformes; family Cotingidae; genus Cephalopterus; species Cephalopterus ornatus. The sequence continues at coordinate 325,558 of VZRE01009144.1, forward strand.
CTGCCCAGCATGGGATCCCAACAGCACAGGAACTCCCTCTATGCTGGTGAATGAGCTGAGGCTCCTGCTCTGCCCAAGCATCCTGGCTAATTCTGCAGATCGATTTGTGTTCATATTCACTCTATATACCCCTCAGTCACCAGCTGAAATGGGCTGCTTATGTCTCTTAGCCTTTCAGCTGTTTGGTCTACCTGCCTGTGCTCCTGCTTCCCAGCCACCTCTCCCTCCTGCATCCAGCATTGCTTGCTGCCCAGATAGTGCAGCAGCACAGACAGACAGGCTCACGCCCCTTACCTCCAGCCTCAGCTTCTCTCAGCTGCTTTCACCCCTGAGCTCTCCTGTACAGAAGTGTGAGATCCAACTGATGGGAAGGAATCAGCCTGCCAGACCCTCTTGCTAGACAGGGAATGAAAGCTTTTTCCCCTCTCTCCTCAACACACAAAAATGGCCGATTTTCCAACAGCTTCATATATGGGTTCAAACAGTCAATACTTCCCCAACAGAAATGCAAGACAGGAGGATGAAACACAAGAGGAAGGAAAATAAATTAGGGCCATGGAAGGCTTCTTTTAAAAGCAAAGCCCTCCGTCTAGCTTCTCAGTGGTGTAATCTCAAAGGCCATTAATATCAGGCAGGGAAAATGGCATAAAAAACCTGCTCTCTTTCTAGAAATAATAAACAATATTTGGCCAGAGTTCAGGGGAGGAAGGTTGTGGGCTAAGTAGAAAGGGAGGGGGACAAACTCCAGGTAGTTTGTCAGACCTTAAGTCTTTTTTGCCTGCTTAACCTTCACTCTGCAGACACGCTGACTGGGGTGTAACTGGTTCAATATGAGCACTGTGTGGAGCACAGGTATCAGGGCCCAATCTGTCCCTTGTGTAACTGCCAATGCACAAGGGAATCAATGACATGCCCTGACCTCAGTGCAGCCGTGTCATGGTGAACTAAGGAGCTAAGTGCACATGTGAAGGTTGTTGTAACTACATCTGTTTCCTATGGGAGAGTGCACATGGGAGTAGGATTTTCTTACCCCCTCTTCTTGCTTCACCAAGAATATCTTTGAAATAGATGGAGATTTTTTTTGTAATGAAAAGAGAATGACTGGGCTTGCCATAAATCTTTATGATGTACTTTCAACAATCCCTACACCCTGAGTGGCTCAGCTTGGGAAGCACCTTCTAAATAGCAGCAACATTGTGTACTATTGGTGAAATAGTATTTGGAGCACCATAAAGCAAAGGTAAAACTAGGGCACCACACAAAACAACTGTTCCAGTTTCAAACAATCTTATTTCAAACTTGTGGCTCAGCTTTTCAGTGGCAGCCAGGAATGATTTCCATAGTTGCTGAAGATGATGGGGGCAGATAGGAATTGCACTGTCAATAGCACAAATCCATCTGTGTCCTAGCCAAAAAGCAGACAGTTGGTTTCATACGTGCTTCTCTCCTACAGGTGAGAACAACTAGCTGCCAAGCCAGTGCCAGATTTGAGCCCCAGGATGGAAATCAGCAGACAATTAGCTGACATCTGTAGATTTGATGGGATTACGAATGTCTTCCCATATTTGCATTACCTACAACCAGATTGTGAGTTGCAATCAATAGATCAGCAATGTATTTATCTAACAAACTGGAAATCCACTGGAAAGGCCAGAGCAGGACAAGTGTGGGGGAGTGAGGGCAAGGATATGAACCAACTGAAGGGTCCAGAAAAGAGCAGGAGAATGATCAGATATTTAGGACACACAAGCTACAAAGAAAGACAAAACCAGTAGGACCTTCTTAGTTTAAAAAACACTGAAGTAGGACACAATAAAAGTGATTAAATAATGGACAAGATTCCCACAAAGTAAAGAAAGTAACAGGTGATTGCATCTGATTTGTGGCAGGCTCAAACTGCAATGCAGAAGAGTCAGTTAAACCTCAGGGAGAATATAAAGGATATTGAAGCACAAGCATAAATTGTCCTGGGAGGGTGTGAAGTCATTCAAGACAAGCTAGAGAGACAGTTATCAGGAATAACTTGGGAAGAGCCGACCCTGCCATTATGCAGGGATATGGACTAGGTAACTTGTGAGATCCTATAGAGACCTTTGTTCCGTTCATCCAGTGCAAGATGAGCACTGTGCACCCATGATGTATTGACAACAGCGGAGTCTAGCCAGTAGCTTCCAGTAGCCAGTGTTTCACTGATGGTCAGAGCCCCAACATGGAAGAGGGAAGGAGGGGGAACGTCATACAGGAATTCTTACCATTAAAATTGCCAGGATATATCAATGCACTCAGTCAGTCTAACTCACATGTGAAGGGTTTCCTCATTACCATATTGGCTGCAGCTTAGTACACATATCCCCAGGAAGCTGCTGTGAACCTGCACCAGCACTTCCCTCGTCCGTGGCTCCTCAACCCTGGCCTATCCAGGCAAGGGGATGGGTGCCATGATGGAGTGCTATGGGATGGCCTGCAGCATCAGCCACACTAAGTCACAGGACATCACCCCAGCTAGCCAGCAACTCTGCAAATACGTGGAAACCCGTCTTCCCAGGTGGCATTTTACAGGCAGGGAAGGGGAGGAGGAATAACACAATCAGGGTCTGTAGTAACTAGGGTTGTGCATGACACCTCCAGCTAAAAGGGGAACAGGACCTTATCAAGGAAAAGGGCCAGGGTAGGCCCTGCCTGCTTTAACTAGTAACTTACTATCAGATTGTCAGGTGCCACAGGTCGAAGTCTTCTCTTGGATCCCAACCAAACAGACATACCCATTTTCACCTGTGTTATGACATAAACTTGATGACCTTTTTTTTCAGAGCTAGCTTGAGGCTTCTTGCTCTTCAACATGTCATTAAAAACTGAAGCTGCTGTCTCTGAGGTGAAAAACTGCATTTTCTGATCACCTGCAAATAAAACTCACTGCAGTCCAAGTCATTTCTTGTAAACTTGAAGGAGTTTTAACTGCAATGTGATGGTCAAGTTCCCAAGTAAGGGTGTAGTTACTTTCTGATTGTCTTAAATTTACCTCAGCAGTTTAAGACGGGGCACAGCACACATCACTGAAAACAAATGGCTGCTGTGTCAAGCCACGGAAATGAGCAAAGCAAACCCTACACAAACAGCTTCTTTAGTGCCCTGCCACAAAGTCTGCCAGATGCCAGGGCCTAGATTGGAAATTATGAGTCAGATCCCCAAATGGAGCAAAATGACTGTGCTCCAAGAAAGCACTGATTTATATCAGCCAAATTCTGGCCTGCTGATCTCAAACTGGATCAAATTATTGGAGTTTCTGGACTATCTAACACATGCCCTGATCGGTATATGTGAATGAGAAATGACATGCTCACAAATATGTCAGTTCATGGATACACACAGATTGCAAGGACATCTGGCTGACAGAAACTTTAGGAGATGTAGAACTTATGGCAATGGGAAGAAATCCATTATCTGATTAAAAGGTTAGATAATGTAGGGGGAAAGGTACTTGCAATGAGCCTGTTAAACAGAGGCCTCTGCGGGGAGGGCACAAAAAGCTCACCATTAGCCCGTTTCTGTTAATCAGTTTTGATATAATTCTGCCTGAGTGTGCCTAATTCTTGCCACAGCAGCTTGAGCCGTACACAACACGACAAGGCGCCATGAAAGCTTCTCTAAAGCTTCCACTAATGCTGCTCCCTCTCGCCCTTCAGCCCCCTGGCTCCCTATGCCAGCTCTGCCCCTGCCCTTCAGTTACTCCATCACTACCTAACCACCTATCACATTAAGGCATTAGATGCTCTACTTGCAGCTACCACACCTGCAGCAAACCAAGAACCCATTTTCAGAGCCACAAACAGAGAGGCTGCATCCAACTACAGTGGCCTAAACTCCCCCAAGGGATTTTTTTACTTTACCTAGTTATCACCTTTTTGGCTGACCTAACTGTCAGTGAGCTGCTGCTGAAAAAGAAGGAGTTAAGAATCATTTAAACCATTAGGTTTTCATCAGATCTCATTCTGCTTCTGGAGAACCCTGGAAGCATCTGTTAATAAAGGGCGGGGGGGAATAAAACCCCTCTCCCTCGTGTCAAGATATCTTTTTCCATCCAGCTGCACCCAGAATGAAAGAGCTATCAAAGAAAGCTCCCCCATTAGCCATCAATTCAGAGCAACTTCAATCAGTCAGTTCTGCTGGAGCCTGTGGGAATATCTCCTCAGCAGCCTCCTACATGCTGCACTTGAGTGCTCAGAAAGAGCCACATTAAACCTGCCTGCCATCAATCCAGGGGCCTCCTTCTCTGTAACTTAATGAGGTGAGCCAGTTGGCATCACTGACAGGGAGCTGAGGAGTTAAAATGAAAGCAAGAGTGCAAGCCAACCTGTCTCGGTGTGCACACACAGGGGAAGCGGCTAAGCCACCAGCCCTCCTTTAAGGAGCTCTCTGCAGGGCTGAGGGCTGTTACTGGGCTGCAGCAGATTTGGGGGAGGCTCAGAGGGATGGCGGCAGCTCCTCTTACCATGTAAACCATCCCAGTTGACATGGCCTGGCCTTCCTACCCTGGTCTGGGCAGTCAGGGTGGGGAGAGGCGACCTCAAGGCCATCCCTTCCATTACTGACAAGTGGCACGTCTGGGGATCAAGGGAGATCAAGCCTGGCACGGGGAGGCCATTCCTGTTATCTGCTGCTCTAACGAGGGGACTTTGGGAACTTTCCCAAGACAAAATGCTATTTGAAACTTGCTCTTCCCACGTACCAGAGTCTATACTACCAAGTTGGAGGAATGTTCTGGTGGGAAGATGGTAGTTACAGATTAAGTATTGACCATCGTGTCTGCCCAGACCTGCTTTGTGGAGCAGATCTATTGCTTCAAAAACCCAGAAAAAACCCATGAATTATCAGGAAGTCATGAAGCAACATTTCATGCAGCATATCTTTATTGCTTGGATCATCAGGTTTTCACCTTCAGGCTAAATTGTTCAAGGCAAGAATCTGTGTATGGCCACCTCTACAAGCATTGCAGCATATTTTCCTTGATATTTTGTGATCTGACTGCCCAAGAGTAGTAAGGAATTCAGGATGACCAGCAGGAGAGTGTGTGGTGGGCTGGTAGTCAGATGCCTCAAATTGATGATATGCTGTGAGTATGCCCCTCCTTTCACAAACACTTCAATGATCTCTGTGCTTGGTTGGAAGTAGCTACCCTTCTTCAATCTGCTTCTTTCCTCCAGGCAAGGAAACATCTTGGTGAGGCTGTCAGACATTGCCTCAGTAGGAAAGGGTGTGCAGAACTGAACCACATTAGTGTGTTATTGGCAAAGCAACACATTGTGTCTCACATCTCTAAGTGCTCTGGGATTGTGTGTGCACAGAATAGAGTAAAAAGGAGGAAACAATATTGACTCTTCTATCTGTCCATCAAACATGACCTCTTGCTGGGTTCTTGATGCTGCTCAAAGAATTCTTTGATCAATGCAATCAAGAATACCAACATATCAAGGAGCACCAGCATGGAGCCTGGACCTTTGTCCATGCCTGGAACCACATCACCCATCAAGATCACACCTTGGCCATGGCAGCGTCCCAAGGCTGATCATGCAGGGGTACAGACTCCAGAGGGTAAGCACTGCTGTACTCAGCTCATTGCTCCCCTTCCTCTAGGCACTTACTCTGGAAGGTCACAGGGCGAGTAGGGTGATATTTAATAAAGGAGCAGGTTGACAGCTTATGAAACCCAAAGCCTTCAGCTCCAGGCACTGACAAGGTACTCCACTCTTGTGGATCTCACATCTTTTTCAGGTGGGGCAGGAATACTGTTTAGCTCTGCCTTCCCTAACCAAGAGGGGAGAAAATCAGCGGGACTGCTTCATGCACTGGCAGGAGAATGCAGCTGAATATGAGTATTTTACCTATCCAGAAAGGAAGGACACCTCATAAACATGCATGCAAGGCTCTTTCAAGAAGGTACTATTTGTAGCAATAGCCCCCAGCAAGCCAGTATGGCTAGAACATAAGCAGTTTGGTGGCTCAGAGCATGACTTAATATGGACTTAATAGCAACATAAGAGTGCTTAAAGAACTAGTGCAGAACCTGCCCTGTTCTTCAGCTGGTTCCTGCCTTAGCAAAGTGCCCAGAAATTCTTGTGAAGTTTCTGCTTGGGGCAGCTCCTCCACAGCGTCACATTTTGGGGACAACAGAATATAGAGGTATGTCTCTATAAAAGTGCTGTCCAGGAACCTCAGAGACTTTCCCTGGCTCATTTAGATGCTCCCTTGACTTCATGGTCCACATCCCTTCTCACACTGCCTATTCAGGGACTGCAAGGGGTCTACTGACCATGGTCACACTGCTGTGCTTGCCCTGCTCCCACTGTATCCCTACAGGTGACAGACTGAAAGAAAACAAAAAAAAATTAAAGCAGGAGCAATTTGCAGGGAGGCCTCAGTGCACGAGTGCAAACATGTACAAAATGGTACAAAAGACATTTCCTCTCATCCCTGGTGGCAACTTCACCTTGCTGTTTGCCCAAAATGCATCAGATGAATAAAAAGAAATGGTTAAAAAGTAATTTCACCACTGCCAAAGTCCACAAAGTAAAAACAAATATAATAGCTTTCCCCTCTCCCTGAAGCATCTTTCACTGTCTATGGGATCTTTAAGGTCTTGTAGGCAAGAAAATGATTATACAACTGCTACTACCAACAATGCCTCACTGGTGCATTTCACTTGGCATGCATTTGGATGCCTGTCAGGGGAATATCTCCATGCTCACACATTCATTTACATGCAGCAGTCTGTTTTGATCGCAGTTCCAGTGCCCATTTGTGCACAGGCCGTTCAGTGTGCATAGCTTTCTGTTTAGGGTGTATAAGAAGATCCTTTCAAATGTGCAATAACAAACAGCTTATGCTAGCGTCAGACTGGATAGAAATAGTCACTGATTTCTGTACCATTTGAATCATTTAACTTGCACTGAAATGATTCTATTAGGGGTATTAGGCCTGGTCTACAACTAATTGAGTATCTGTATAGTAATAGTCTGATTAAGTTTAGGAGGCTGTGCTCAGACAGTGCTCACTCCAGGCCTAACATCTGAAGACACTATCCCTTCCCCATGCTTACTCTTACCTCTTGGCTAGAGATTATTGCTCCTGCTGACCATGTCAGCAGCTCTTGCTTCATCTAAGGCAAAAAGCCAACAGCAACCTCAGCTGACTTTACACTAAAGGAGATGAGAGAAGTGTGGTGCTACCCCTTCCTCTGCCTATACAGAATTGCAATCTTCAGCAAGGTAAAGGTTAAAAAAGAACACAGGTGAAAGAGTGGGCAGTACTCTTGCATCTGATGTTTATAAAGTTAATGTCTGGAACATGTATGTATATATACTGGGATAGTCTTCCTGCTCCTGTTCAGCTGTGCTGTGAGTGCTGCTTTAGTACACTGTGTATTAGTTGGTTATGCACTGCTTTAACTACAGCTACGCAGTTACACTTTATGTGTTTGTAAGGCCTCAACAAATGAGGGCATTAATGACAGCTGTAAACTCAGTCCATACTGCTTTCTCTCTCCATAACAACTTTAATTCCATGATCTCAAAGCACAAGAGAAATGCCACAAAAATAAACCCTCCCAACATGCACCAATGCTTGTGAGGTATTAGAGCTGGTTTAATTTTCACAGCAAAGATCTTACATGAATAATGAATCCTTTTATTATGCTCATGAATTATCTGTGAGCAGGCTGTGAGCTTTATGAACGTGTCTGCTGCTCCAAAGTTTTTAATGAACAGAAAACGTTAACAAATGTCACTGTACTAGAATACACCGAAAGCCTTTGCCCCAGAAGTTTGAGGACTGTGACTGGTGCCCTGGGTCATGGGGCAACATTTAGCCACCCTGGTGGCAAAATGGGAACCTTGTTAGTGAGGATGACTATGAATGGACCATATTTGTTCACACTTGCTCCAATCTCATTTGGATGGGTGAACAAAGAGCAATCACACATCAGCCTTAAGGTGAGAAAAATTTTATATGCCTTAAGTACTGAGAAATGGGAATAAAAAAGGTCCCAAAGAGAAGCAGTTAGTTTTTGAGACACTCTCTACTATCTTTGGATGCCCATCCAACACTAATCTTTATTAAGTATTTTTATCTGTATTTTATGCATGGAGTAAGTGGCACACAGGGCACAGGAGCAACTTCCCAGGGTCACCTATTCAGACAAACTGTAACTCCCTATCCACTCTGTATTGTGACTCCACCAAAAAGATGAGGGGCCTCAGTTTGCAAAACAGAGCTAAAAATCTCAGTTGAATGAGCTCTCTAAGGGGATTTCTTGCTTGAGATGATGAAGAAATAGCTTAAGGTTGTCTGTTTTCTTCTAGTCAGACACTTCCTTACCCTGTTGAATCTGAAATCAAAAAGCATCTAGGCATGTAAAAAGGAGTGATCATTGTAAGAGAAACTAACCCCCAAGCTTTCAAATCTTTTAGAAAATTTGTGCTTGAAATCACCATCTGTGTCCAAGTTTTGAGTCAGTTCTTATGTCCACATCCACTCACTGTGTCCAAGGTAGGGATTAAATACATTAGCCTACTGAAACCCAGAAAGAGAAAAAACAGAACTAAGATTCTTAACTGAAACACAATACTGAGCTCAGGAATAACAAGACAGTTCCCCTGAAAGCTGGATTTTACCCTGGATAAACAATAGCTGTATAGCCACAGATGTGCTCACTGAAAAGGAGGAAGAGGGCCAGAAGAACAAAACTAATTGGAACCATTTGGTAGAATGGACTGGAGCCATTTTCTTCAAATCTAGGTCTTTACCTCTCTCTATTTCCTTATGCCATGCCTTCTTTCTGTACATCTATTGTTAAACCCATCCACCCTCCTCCTGCTCCACTGCAATTAGAGCTAAGCATTTCCTTTGAATTAGCACATCAACACTCCCCTGTCCCAACTAAAAACAGTTTTGCCTCAGGGCACTGAAAAATCTTCACTGGCAGGAGCACTCTCTGCCGTAGGCACTACCTTGCTGTTTTATCCTCATCACACAGCTTCATGTAGTTTTCCCAGGGCAGTAGGTAGGTGCAAGAGACACCAGAGCTATTCCTTACTGGGCAAGCCTACCTTTCCAGATCTTTGAGGGAGACTCCCCTGCAAAATTAGCCTTATATGTAGACAGAAAATGAGAGACACTATGTCACGTTTTTCCTCTGGTCCTCGGTGTCCAGTTTTTAATCTTTGCTTACAGTGAGAACATAAATCGTCATGCCAAAGGCTCATTCATGTTAACAGTCCATGCTGCACATTTCTCAAAACTCCACTTTCTCTGGGATCTCCAAACAGAGCTGTGCTGAACCTGGGCATTCCTCCACCATACCAGACTACTGGTGGCGAGACACATGGATGTAGAACTCACAGGGAAAAATTTTCACCATAAGAGATCCTGCTGCTGGCATGCACTAAGAAGGCTTCAGACTGTGCCTTGACTGCAGTTTCTTAGTTTTTATCTCACATTGGATCAAGTCATGTTGATTTTTTTGAAAAAGTAACTAATCCACCAAATCAAATGGAAGTGAAAGCAATCATTCAAACAACTCCTCCCACACTCCAACCCCAAGGACAGAAGCGAGTACTAAAAATCTGACTGTGTGAAGTACAACCTATTCACATCATTCACATGCTACAATTTTGGACATTTCTGAGATTGGCCAGGTGCTTCTGCCTGTAAATAATCTGACAGTGTGGACAAAATCTAATCTAATGCAGACCAGACTTGGATAGGGAAACCAAAAGATAGCTTTGCCTCAAACTTAACAGGAGTACCTTCTTAGTTTAAAGGAAGTGTCCTTTATCATAGTATTTAATCCAAATGCATGCTCTCAGTCTTGCCATTTCATCTGCCCTTGGATAGCACTCAAATCAAGGTCTGAGTGAACTTCCAGATCTCCAAGCTTTCATCCTCACTAAACAATCACATTCTCAAATGGAACAAGAGAATGAGCAATTTCTCTTGAACACCAAGACTAAGCACATGGATCTCTTCTGTTCTTTAGTAAATTAATCACAGGATCTTTCATTTTCTGATCTCATCGTTTACTCTGCGAGGGATAACTCATTCAGCAGCTAGGCAAGTCTATTAGGAACCCAGTTTGACTCAGTACATGCTTATGCCAATGTCAGGATATTGTTATTCCAGCATCAGGACTCCTGGTGAGTGAGTCCCGTAACTAATTCAAAAATGAAAGGATACCTGCTCCTCTGCTTCCTACGCCCTGCTGTCTCTAAGCAATTACTTATTTGCCAGCATCATTGTAAATCTGTGCTTTAGTACACTGTGAAAAGCAATTGAAGTTATGCAGCAACTTAAACACAGAAACACTTATTAATACCTGCACTCACAGTGAAAGGACTCAGGTCTGCTTTGTTCAAGTGATGAGATCATTTGCAGAGCTTTCTAGTCAATGTGAACCTGACTGACAGGTCACTTAGGCTTTCAATTCATCCCAGCAGACTACTGATGTGTCTAAACTGATCCTCAGACAAGCAAAAAGGCAATAGCTAGCACTTTACTCGTGCCTTCGTAAGGCTGGTGTTTAGGCATGGAGATAAGGCCTTCTCCCTAAAACCCCTGCCAGCAGAAGGAAGACCTTCATACGAGTTATGCTAGACTTTGGGGAAGATCTGATATAAAATTTTTATGAGGTTCTAGTTACCCCTCCTAAACAAACTGCAACAGCAAGCTCACCCTTCGAAAAACCCTTCCTTAGGCACATGAGTAAATATTTTCAGTGTCTTATTAACCAGTCTCATATGCCTGAGTAGTTCTTTTCCTGATGTGTAGGAACACACTATCTATACCAAACTTTGTTTCACAATAAAGTAAGGAGGTGCTTTTATGTTTTGCAGGTAAGGAATGGAGGAAAAAAAAAAAATTAAAAACTATATTCTGTCCAGCTACCAGGACAGCTGATGTGGACTTGGGGGCATGCTGGGCATCCATGTTCATGAGAGCAGTAAGCAAACCAGAAATCCTCTCCTCCAGGGCTGTCATGCTTGGCTTTCTCCACACTCAAGGGGAAATGCTGCAGCCATAGCACACACAAAGCCAGTGTGCTGCACATATGGTGATTTAAGAACACACAGCCAGAGGAATGGAGCAAGGGAGCTCATTTTTTAAAAGACTCATATTTCCTTAACAGGTAGAAGTCTCCTTACAACATGAAACACCGTTCCACCTTCCCCAGTTAGTACAATGCTTTATTTTAATATTGACAGTGTCCTGCTTTGAAAAATCTTACATGCACCAGGAAAGAGTGACTTAGAAGCTGCAGGAACACAGTTATCACCAGTGTATTTGGCCCTTTCCCTTGGTAGTAAGCAGTCAGTTAACACCCCATCACAAAAAGCGCAGTTGGGGTTACCTGATGACAGATATCCTGTGGTCAGGGCTCTGGAGCGATGGGTTAAAGATTCAGAAGGATCTCTCAGAAATGTAAACTTGTAATGGCTGCAGTACAGTGCAGTGATGTAAAATCAATGCAGATGCGAGCTTTAACACAAAGGTAATGGGGAGGCAAAGACATAAATAAGGAAAACTACGAGTGAAGAAAGCGCTGGTAATAGAGGAAAGTGCAAAGCGAACATGAGGTGCTGTCATTTAGGATAAATAATTCTTGGATAGCTCTTGCACAGGACTTTTCAGACATGCAGCCCAAAGTGCTCTGAATATGAACTAGTACCTTTTTATGGTTGAGGAAACTGAGGCACAAAGAAGGGTGCTGTTTATATGGGGTCATGTATTCCATGCCAGATGCAAAAGCAGACATCAGGATTCTCAGCTTCCTATTCCAAGCCCCACCGTGCTATGCTAAAATGATTTGTTCTGCCATTGCTGCAATCTTTCTCCAAATATACTTTTTGGGCAAACAATAAAGCCAGCTTGCTGCTGAGGTATGGGTTTCCCTAGTCAGGAGGGCTATATCTGTATTGATGTACTCTTTTTCCAGACTCCACTTTCTTTTCATTTTCAACATTTGCACAGGTACAATAACGTTTGTTACCTAGTTCAATACCAGGTACCTTTGCATAGAGAACACGTCACAGCTGGATGCACACTGGAAGGGCTTAGATGTGTATTCTGAATAAGGAACATGTAGAAGTAAACCGTAATGCTTGTTTCTGTCCTTTAACATTTTTAAAGCCATTTTGTTCCCAGAATTACCGTACCCTCTCAGATAGGAAGGCCACACAACACTTCTTGATTGCCCTTGTTGTCCTCTTCTACAGCCAGACAAAATACTCCAGTTCAAGGGTACTCCTGAAAAACCTGATTTTCCACAGCTGATGTACTATTCATATGATTTTTTTTCCACAAAGAAAACTATTTCAGCAGAAAACTTTGCTACAAGTTCAAAAGTATTTTTAAAAATACTCATTAAAAAGAAATGGAAACATATCGGTTTTGTGTTTCTCTCCTGCCCTTTGCCCATTTCCTCATTCTATTTGATGCTGAATCCATATATATCTATTTTTTCACCTTTGCTTTTTCCTATAACTCGATTTTTTTTTGTTATAGCTTTCTAGCCTTCTTAACTTCTGGATTTATTGTATAATAAATGGACAAGTTTTAGCTCATTCATAAATGGAGATGTTCCCAAAAATCAGAAAGTGAAAAGTGTAAATATATACAAACACAGAATACATACGGCATTATCATTTAACCATATTCAATGATGAGGGGAAAAAAAAAGATTTATAGGAAAATACATTCTTCAAAGTTCCTTTTTAAGGTATTATAAAACCAAAGAATCTACTCAATTTTTAATTTTGCAAACCAGAAATAGTTTTTAAGAAAAGAAATTAATCCTCTTAAAAAAAACAAACCAAACACAAAACAACCCACAATAAATTACTTCTACTATGTCTCTTAACCTAAAATAGACGTAAGCACCGCTTATCTGCCACCAAGCACTGTTTCTGTGTTCAGCTTGTTGGCAACCTGCTACAAGTTCCTTTTGGGATTTTGCTTCTCTCTCAAAGCAAGGTGAGTATTACTCTCCTGCTTCTCTTGGTATCTAATCCATTATTTCTGGATTGAAGATTTTATGCTTTTTTCTCATTACCTGTCAAAGGCATCTTCTTCTCCAAAGCCACCATCCTCTCTTTTCCAATTAATCACTTTCATTTATTACCTAATCATTCAACAAATAAATGCTGATCACTTTCCTGGGGTGGCAGTGGTAGAAGTCCAAGGGATTAGGAAAAAAGTAATCTATTGCATGTAAAGTTTCATATCAAATTCTAAACCCCACATTTGCCCAGACTCTTGCGTTTCAGAGGCCTGCCTAAATAAAAACAGGTTTTCCAGGGATGGCACGGACAGTTGTCAGAGTTTATCGTCTACCCACAGCTTTACAAAGTTACTGTTACTACCTGAAGGAAAGGTGACCATTTAAAAGAAATGCCCTACTTCAAAGACCCAAAGGTTCTTTCTAATGCTGCCCTATCTTTTCAACAGCTTCTGGTGCCATGGTTAGCTTTTGATTGATTACTCACTTATCTAATTCTCACACAGTAACTCTCCTAACACTGAGAATCTTTTTAAATCAACAATTTCCCCATGGTTCTTGGGACAGACACCTATAGGATGCTCCTGAATAGTCTGAAGGCTTCTTGTAAGTCTGTTCAAAATGCTCTTGCTGGAATATCAGTAGCCATGCAGCAAGGAAAAAGTCCTCAGGTGGGAATACTGGCTGCCTTGTTCTATCCAAGTTCTTAAGTGTTCTCCATCACTACTCAGTTACAGAAAACTATTTGTAGGACACAGATTTTAAATTTCAGTTCTACAAATATTAATCTATAATAATATATTTCTTATCACTCAAATATCTCCCTCAAAGTCAGAAGAAGGTCTGGGAGACAGGGAATATACACATTTAACACCTGCTCTCTGCATTGTTGGTATGGTAACATGCATCTCTCCTTGAACACCTTTTTCTGCTTCTGACTTTCAAGATCATTCTCCTAACATGTGACAAGCCTATCCTAAATCCCAAATTTTAATGAGCTTGGAGTCTTCAAAATACATTAATTCCCAAATTTGCCAATCCCTCTAAAAATTCCAAATTAGCTAACAGATTTGTACTAAGTCTATCCACTAAATTGCATTATCATACAGTGGAAAAAATTACAATATAAACCCCAAGATTTGAGCCTGCTTAAGCCAACAGAGCTTATATATTAAATGTGCCTGTGTACAACTGGGCCTATCCAGATACATTTGCTCCAGTGTCTTCACTGTTTGTCCCATTGGGTTTAAACCACCTCCATAAACTCCAGCTATGCTCCCTCCCATGAGGTCCAGAGCACTCCCCAAACCCAGGGAACAACTGTAAGCATAAGGGTGCCTCTGTGCTGGCTACAGGGAGATTATGCATGTGCTTCAAGTAGAGCTGCTCCTTTGGAGCATCTCAATTTCCAAAGGATGGCCACAAGCTTCCATTCACTTCTTTGTAGTTCATATTGCCACCAAGGCAGTTGGATTCAACTATGAAGAAAAGGTGGGACTTCTAAAAGAGCATAGCCTCCAGCTCATCCTTGTTCCATACCAGCTGTGCTAGGTAGTAGAAACATGTCCTGTCTGAGGGATCCGTGGGCTCTACACAGATGCAAGAGCACAGATGCTGCTTTCAGAGGCACTAATAGGGGAAGAGGTTTGTTGGATAGACACTCCAAATTTGGATAGGGTTGGAAATAGAATCAGAACTGATGACTCCCCACCTCATGGATTAACAGCCAGACAGCACAGTATTGCAAACCACACTGAGATCCTTGGATGACAAATAAATGGGTAGGTAGAATCAGCAGTAAACCATGACAACAGCAACTTCCACCCAGTGACATCACAGAAATCCAGTCAATCAATTTGCTCTGCGTTATAGTGGAGATCAACCCAAAGACTCAGAAGAAAATTTGTAGAGATTTTCAGAAGTCAGTACACTTTACAATTTCAAAGTGGTGTTCCCTTTTACAGGTTATTGTGAGACAGGGAGATCCATCACCCTTTCTGTATATGAGAGGATGCACCTTGCTGTCTACCATCCCATAACAAAAGCAAAGAACCATGGTTCATAGAAGGCAAACAGTTGGGCAGCTCTGACAGATAAAGCCAAGAACGACAACCTAGAGCCACCTTTGATTTTCCAGTATCAAATACTTTCTAGTTGTCCTGTTTCTTTAAGCAAGTTGGAAAAGGTATCACCTGAGTCTAGTTGCACACAAAGGAACATTTCTTCAGAAGATCTAACATATAAAATTTCTCTCCAACTTTCAAAAAGCTTTTCTGTCTGTCCCATTCTTGATGGAGAGATTCTTGATTTTTTCTGGTTTTCTGTGCACTCTGATCACTGTCTCTTCAGGGCACAGCACACATCCAACTGCACTTTCTTTTCTAATTTCTATTTTGTTTTTTTTGTAGCGGATCCCATTGCTCCAAAGTTAAGATACATGAAGATATAAAGTCAGACTCTAAAAAATTGCACATGTTAATGTAGTGAAATAGCCCAAACCACAACCAGATGTTCCCGTCAGAATGTTCCCTTTTCAGCTCCATTTAGTGTTCACTTAAAACAGACACTGTAACTTGCAAACATTACATGAAGCTTTCTGTTGGCTACATTGGACACCCCTCGGGTGTCCTCACCTATTTGCAGGGCTTTGTCCTCTCTCTCTGGAGTTATATCTGAAATTGTAAGAAAGAACAGCTGCCATGCTGCAGCATTTGCAGCGGGACAAAAAGCTGTGCATTCCCCGGAACCACCTGCCCACTTCTCCTCTCCTTACCTTGTCCACATTCTGAAATTCAAACTGTTTCCCTGAGCAGGCAAAGTGCAAGAAGGTGCTTCGCCCCACTATGGGACCATGGAAAGGAAGCTGTCTGCACTTTAGCAGTCGCTGAATAAAAATACTTTCCTTGGCTGAAGTGGCTCCTCCCCAGTCCTTCAACTGGACAATGATGTCCTAAGTACAGTGAAGCTGTTACGCTGCTCTCTCCTAAGGCACTCAAATCATGAGCATTTCAGTGGGGGAAAGGTGAACCAGTTCAAGCCAGGTTGGAAGAAAGACCAGTGGTAGCCCATCCCCAGAACCTGATCTGAGCAGCTTGTGTGTGTGAAGGAGTGCTATGATTATATTTTACCTCATTAGCTTTCATTCCCCTGCTTCCTCCATACACCCCACAGGTTGTGTGAAGCTCTCCATGTAAAGAAAACCTGGCTCAGGGGAGAAGGGGAGAAGGCTATGCCCTCAGGATGCCAGGTCTAGTGGAGTCTCTTGAGAGGGGACATACTGCTTGGGCACTCTAGTGGAGCATGCACAGGCCACGGGGAAGGGCCACAGTGGTGCCACCTATGCCCTTATGTGAAAGATGGGCTGTCACTCCAAGGGATGTTATCGACTTAATGCAGAAATTGCCATGCCAGGTTCTCTGAACTGTGCTACAATGAAACCAAACTAGATGATCCTTCTGGCCTTAAAATTTAGCTCAACGTAAGGAATATTTCTTCACAAAGCCCAAGTATGTTTTTGTTTTTTTTTTTTTAGTTCAAGAGATGCATTTTTTTTTCTGCTGAGAAAATTCAGAGGTCATCCCTCTTCTCTGAGATTTACTACTTTTTGTTACTCACTCTTTGAGCTGTGAGAAAAGAAAGTGTCTGTCTTAAAAGCTGCTCTCACTCACTAAAGCACAAGCTATTCTGGGTGCCTTGTAATAATGGCTCCCAGCTTTTTTTGGACAGCTGTATCCACTTACAAACCTGAAACCCTCTGTCTGTGCTAGTTGTTTTCTCCATCTTTTTTGAACCTGGTGGTTTGTCACGGGCAGCCTAAACAATAGTGCTGGTGAGATCACGCAGATGATCTCTGAGACAGGAATTGGCATCATAGGCTATTCCTCATATCAGAGATCAACAGTAGCAGTGCAAACGCCTGGGAACCTATTTTATAGGTTGATGTTAATGATTTATAACATTACCACAGCTGTAGTCTCTCTGGAGAAAACAGTTGAGTGTGTTTTGCTAAAATTTTAAACAGCACAACTTCAGCCAGTCCTAATAACAGTCTCCATTCTCATCCTCCCAAATGTGAGGGAGTCAGGTCATTCAGTCAATGGTCAAATAAAGGCTGACTCCTGAGAAAAAGTGCATTACTCTGGGAGGCAAAGGTTTGACTTAAACTTTGCCAGGCTGGTAAGGATGTAGATGCCCAGCACAAAACCTTCTCTAAGCATGCTGGTGAGAGGAGCCAGGACTGACAGACAAACTGATGACCTTGCGTCCATCCCTGGGAGTCCAGACATGGTGACTGCTAAGAGGATGTCTCAGTAAGAGAGGCCACCATCTCAAAGGGCTAAGAAAAACAGTGGGAATGAACCACCCTCTTCTTCTCTGCCCCAAACAGTGAAGGGGCCAGAACTTTTTTCTCATTTCATAGGTGCAAACACAAACCAGACCAAATATGTACAGTGGTGTCCACATAGTCAGCAGTTTCCCTGGGAGCCAGCTGGTCAGCTAAGGAGAGGCGAGAACCATGTTACATAACATCTATTCATTTGATGTTATTTATTCATTTTATATTGAGTACACAGTAATCTTAAAAAAATTTATCATCTCAGAAGCTGCAAAATACATTTTCCAGTCTTGTTGACCCTTTGGCTCTGTGGAATCACAGGCTGATATATCATCTGATAATCATATTACATACCTGAATGCTGCCTTTCATCCATTCCCTGGTGCAGGTTGGTTATGAGTCACACGAAATGAATACTGATTGGGTGGCATTTACACACCAGGCATCCTGACTGGCTACATACGCAAGACCATGAAGGTCACCCACTGAATTGTTTTGTGCTTCAGTCAATATTGTCCCATGTACTCCAGCAGTCCTGTTTTCAGAGAGCATTATCTAATTGAAAACCAAATCTCTGCATCTGAATGGCAGCCAGGAGGCTCACCCAGGTCCCTCTTTTTCTCTGTGCCACAACCACTTGTATTAGATACTAACGAGTGTCATCTTTTCCAGGAAAGAAAAAATAACAAGAGCTTATTTGAGCATTCTGCACAAGATAGGTGGAAGCTGAAATGGCAAAGATGGGAGGGGTAAGAGTGGTTTCCAAGGAGCTGGAAAAAAAGCTGGGGAAAAGGGTAGCAATAAAAAATAGTTCCATGAATATTGATGCAGATCTTTAAAAAATACTTTTTTTTCTGTTTGTGCTGTTTTTGTGGTTGTTTTTCAGACTTATTCTTGTGCCTCAATTTGACAAATGCTATGGAAGATCTGAAGTAAACAAACTTCCTATGTGTAAATGCATTTGCACCTGCAACCCAACCCTAATCCATTTATGTGCTTACCATAAATGCGTATCTGTTCCATTCCATCAAAAAGACCAGAACTGCCTTAGAAGTACAACAAATCTAAAATTCCTGTGGCTGATATTGTGGAGACAATTCTTTCATTAAAAAAAAAAAAAAAAAGGTGCACAGAAAGATCCTTGGCTTATGCAATGCTACACAGGAGGGCAGGGACAGCTATGAGCACAGAATCCAGGACACGAGTGCCAGCATTTCAGGGAAGCACTATGGAGGACTGCCTGCAAAACAGTCCTCAATTACCGAGCATGGGAGCAGCTAAGAAGAGTGATGAACCCTGCCAAAGATCTGCCCACACACTTCTGCCTGGATAGGCCACAGCTCACCCCTGTGCTTTGGCTAACCTTCCCTCAGCACAGCAAAAGCAGTCCTGTTCCAGCAACTGCCACTCAGCTTCATCCCAGCTACAGCTGAGGGACAGAAATTACGGCGAGGAAATTCAACCGTCTTCTCTGATTTCCTCTGTGTGGGGGTAAAAAATCATGAGCCAGGAAACACAGATGATCGCATAATTGGTTATTGATGAGAGCCAGGGGCAGCAGCAACTGTTTGCGCTGAGAGAAAAATCTCTGACCGTGCATGATGTCAGCATTGATCTGCTTTACCAACAGAAGGAAACAACCTTCCAGCATAGCATCAGACACTAGGGACAATTACCCAGCAAACATGGAGCAGGGGAGTGACTGATCTGCCCAACCAAGAGGTGTCTGCTGCTTTCCGTGCTGGGGTCATTATATTGCTATGGAGATGAAACCCACAACAAACCTGCCTGCTGCGTGCTGTGGACAGTGGGGCTGCAATGCAGGGCTCAAAGCTTTTCCATCAAGTCAAACTCTGCTACCCCAAAAATGACATGCATTTCCCTGGAATTTACATTGGGAACGCAGTCAGCTGATGGGGGCTGGTGAAGCCCTGGAGAAGCAGGTACCATCAGGTTTTCAACCCTGTTCTTTATGCCTCTGGTGAACTTTAATAGCATAGGCCTGGGGCTCTTCAATTCGCTCTTCTTTAACTCTTTCTCCCACTTATTTGTTCTTCCCTCCCTCTCCGTAAGCCCAAATACCTTGTTTTCTCTCCTTCCTCTACCTTGGTTCAGTTCCTCTCCACTTTTCCTCCTCTGACAATGCATGGATCTCTTCCCCTCCTTGCTTCCCCACTTCCCATTCTGCACCCATTTTCTTTGGTTAGCTCCCCATTTTTCCCTTTTGCTTTCTACGTCCACATCTTCCTTCCTCTATGCTCTCTCTCTCTCTGTGTCTTTCATCCTCTTTCTTTGCCACCTGCCAATTCCCAGCCTGTCTGTGCTTTCCAGTTCTTTTCTTCCCTGATGCCATTTCAATTATTGGCCGATTCTCTGGTCGCTTTCCTCTCTCTCTCTCTTTTTCCCTCTTCCCTCCCTCAGGGACTCGAGCTTGTCTCTCCCCATTTGTTTCAGGGATGCCATTGCTGTGGATTTTTAGACATTTGCAGATTTGTTTGTTTTTATCATCACACCCCTCTCTTGCTGTTTAGCTGCTTGTCACTTCTCCTTCCTCTTTCTGCCTACCCCAGCCAGAGCATCATTATGTCCTTTCTCTGTCTCAGCCCATCATTTCCCACAGAGGCCATTATTATTAACCATGCCGGGAGATGTATGAGCAGCGGTCAGCAGGGTCAGCAGGGCTCTGTTTCAAATTGATGGGAATCAGAAATGGAAGTGGCACAGCAGGCAAGGGGAAGCACCAAGTGGAAAGAAAGCAATGGCACCTCACAGGCTGATGCTGTTGGGGGAGAGCTGGCAGCTGAGCCAGAGGGGTCTCCAGCACCCACACCCTGACAGACGCACCTTAATTAATGCCCCCCTTCGAAAAACTGGATGCAGCCAGCGAGTGTGAAGGATTCTCAGTGATCCAGACACTGCCTGTTGCACTGTAGATCAAGCCTCATTTTATAGAAACACGTCTCTGTCAGCCTCCTGACATCTTCAGGCCAGACAGAAATTCCTTTCAATTAAAGAGCTTGCAGGAGGATCCCATTACTGTGGCAGGTACCTCAAGTGCAGGAAGGGGGTGGGAGAACAGCTGCCAGCACTGAGCGGGGGGAAAGGATGTAAGAGGCTATGAATATTGGTTTCTGATGTTGATGTGAGGAGAAGAGACAAGTCCCAGAGCAGTGCTTATTTAATGACCTAAAGAAGCAGAAGCAGAGGGAGCCTCATTCTTAGTGTCTTCGAGGCTGCCAACTGCGAAACATCAGTGTGCTGGGTTCCTGCCTGAGATAGGCATCACATAGGGCAGCCTTCTTCCCCCCATGAGCATCTGCTCCAACCATTGCTCCTCCACTTTCATAGCCCCCAAACTTTCAGCTCCTGGCACGAGGAGGGACTCCAGCAACACTCCTGTCCCAAACACCACATTTATAGGACAAACACTTTGGAGACTGCCAGACCCATCTAGGGAACAGCATCTTGAGGCAGCAAATGTTCTTATCTTCTTGTGCAACACCTCAGCAGAGGCTGCACTCTCTTTCAGATACTTAAGGGGGCTGCATGGTTTTAATAATCCCGCTCCTTCACACATTTGCAAGTCCAGGAATTTAAAGTAAAGTTACCTTTTAAAATGGCCTTCAGAACAGTGAAAAATGCATATGGGAAAGGACTGCTTAAAACTGCTCAACCAGCCCTGTCTCTGCTGCCTTTCCCCACAGGCATCATTTAGTTATTGCCTGCATATAAATCAGGCAGGCTTTGACAGAAGAGCTATTGACAAGGGTACCTCGCTCCATTTTCTCTTCCTGGCATGGGGAATTCTGGAGAGGAAAGAGCCTGCATTACAAATGGTCAGAAAAGGAACAATCAGCTAACAGAGGGATATCTTTGGTATACATCTACTAGGGTGATGTCTACTAAAGAACAGCTAGTAGAGGGTCTTTAAGGTTTGCAGCCTAACCAGCTAAATGAGCAGCCTTTGCTGTCATTTGTATTTTGACAGTATTTTTATATTTAAAGTCACTTTCAGAAAATCTGTTCTGACTAACTCTCCTGAACAAAGCTGTCTCCTTCTGAAGCTATTTGCAGCATCATAAAGACAATGCACACCATTTGCCATAGCAATGAGAAGACAAGTCCAAGTGGATTCTCTTTACAACCTTAAAATTGAATTTCCAATCCAGGGTTTGAGAGAGGGAAATAGGAATTTGCAACATTCTTTCCTAGATTTACTGACATTGTATAACCACTAGATTAAATAAAAGAATTGGCCACATGGAGTGACGTGACAAAGACCAGCAAAACAACAACAAGTATCAGTAAGACCACAGTCACAGGGCAATGTTTGCCAACAGTATATTCATATTTAGGATGGAAACATGCAACCTCCCTCATTAGGTACAATTTCCAGACACTGACATGCTGGTAATGAAGGCTGTAAATTTTGAGGAAGTCTTGAGGCCTTTCCAAACTATATGAAAATCACTTTGGCTATATAACTGAGTTTCCCACACACATACTTTTTGTCATACAAGTAATTCATCACAAGAGCAACTGATTAACATGCTTATGTTGGGGCTTATAGGCCAAATTATATTCTGTGGTAAAAATTGCTGAGAAAGGGTTCCACATGTTAAACACAGAGCAGTTTTTGACTCATTCTCTGTAGTACAAGCTCTGTAGTAAATACTTCCCTGAAAACCTGTTCCCTGAACACAAATTAAGGCCTTCAAGGCATCTAGGCTAATTTTTTTTCTGCTAAGAAGTGTTTCCAGTGAGAAAGCTTAATCCTCAAGTGATCTGGGTCCCAATAAAAACACCCGTAGTGTCAAGTCCACAGACAATGGCAACCACAACCCTTTTATACTTTAGCACAAGCTAGGCCAATAATATGGGAAGTCTTAGACAAATATATTCATATTTTCAGGAGAATTTAAATGTTGACATTTTTTAAATGCCTACAAGCTACTATGTGGGCAGAGAACCTCACAATGGTCACAGTGTTTTCTGGAAAAGAGCTGCAACAATGCAACACTTCTGCATTCCCATGACCAGAATTTGTGAGAATATTCACCCTTACAGAGAATAATCATTTCCAGTACAGCTGGGGATTTAAGCCAACAACTATGTGGAAATTACCAGAAGCCATGAAAAAAATTTAGAAAAACATCTGAGGATTGAAATCAAATAATTTTCACAGGCTGTCCTCTGGTCAGCACCTCAAGAGTGGTCTGAAACTTTTCAGGATGCATCTAACTGTTTAAATTAACACCAGCAGATTTTCAGACAGATCAAGTTTGCCTTATGTTTGGAGGCACAGGTAGTTGCCAAGAGGTTTGTTACAACTTTATCTCTGTGAAGAGTGCAGCCCCTTCAAAAGGCAGAGATAGTCGGCTTTCCATCTAAGACATGGTGCATTTTATTTTGACTACAGCAGTCACAGGAGTACTGGGGAAAAGACAACTTCATATGGCAAATCAGCTGACTAGATGGCTCGCACAATCTCACATAAATATTCAGATGACACGCCTTGTCTTCTGGGATATGCATAATGCCATAAATGACACACATGGAATATTTTCTTAAAAGTGACTACTGCCTTAAATGACATACTCTCATACCAAGCAATGTCTGATCATTTCTTAAAGGCATTTGATCTACAAACAAATCCAGTTCCTGGAAGATACTCAACATCAGCTGTCACACAAGGAAGGAAGGTGAGCAGACAGACAGATGAGGGCAATGAATGGTCAGCAGAGTTTCGGATAGGATCTGCTAGTACATTACACATCTCATGCAGGAGTAACAGAATGTAAATACCAGCATATCCCCAGTGACCACTTAGTTCTGACAAGAGAAACAAGGACTTGGCTCGGTGGCTCAGTTAGCGCTCTCCTAGAGAGAAGTGCAGCAACCCAAGGAGAGCAGAGGGCCCCAGAGGCTGAAATAACTCACTACCACTATTACTCTTTCTAAGGAGGCTGTAAAACTCTTCTAGGGCTGGGGTAGCACCAAGGAGCGAGAGAACTAAAAGGAAAGTAAAATGAATAAATAATCTATTTCTGCTGAAGGTCTGTGCAAACCAGGAACATTAGAGCTTTAGGAAGTCTGGGTTGACTGACTTGTGCCAGAGAAACTCCAAGCTTATATTCTGCTCTATGCCTGTTGTAATTCCAGGCTTTTAATGGGAGAAAAACATTTCAGAGGTCCTCCAAAGCAACAGTGAGAGGTACCGGCTCAGCTAGGAGGCAGATCTGGGAGAGCAGGAAGTGTGCAAAGCACTGGTCTCACCCTCAGAGATGTCCAACAATAGGAAAGCGAGCTACTGTGAAGGCAAAAGGCTTCCTGTTTTTCACAACCCTTTCCCCCAACACAAAACCCTATGCTCAGCAATGTGTGACAACTCTGCAACTGTTCATTCAACCTCCTCGCTCACTTGCATAGAGTTCATGGATACTCAGTGTTCCCTATCCTCTTGTACACAGTGACCAAAAGCCTAACACTTGATTTTTGCAATAAACCTTTGTTAAATTGCCTCTTAGAAAGCCTCTCTCCATGGCACGGAGAAGAGCCCATTGGAACACCTGAGGATTTCCTAGAAGAAAATATACCTGTGTCATGTCTGCAGCACTGCCTGAGGACATAAATCCCTCCCTCCCAGAAAAGGCAAGAGTGCCTGATAAGCCAGGGTGATCAAGGAATGTTGTGCACTGGACCTCACCTTAGCAAACAGGAGGGAGAGACTGGACAATGAAACACAGTCTTATGCAGAGAGGGGGACTTTGGGACATTCAGTCTCCAGTTCTTATATCAGCCTAGAGACTGGAGAAACATCTTCACTTCCAAATGCATTCATGATTCCCAGACTATCAGGAGAAAACTAGACAAGGGGCAACCCTTGGATGCTTTTAAAACATTTCTACATTGATTCCTTCTTGAGATACAAAGCATCTAGAGAGATGAAATCTCCTCTTACTCAAACCTTATTTTTCATAATTATGCATCTTTAGCGTTTCATAACGACCAATTTAATCACTTTTGCCGTTTAGAGGGCTACAACAGCCAATCATGGTAATGGGCTTGGTATTTGGTAGGAACCATTTAACGCCCAAGAGCCCTTGTTCTGGGCCACTTGATGCCACTTAAGTTTGACAGACAGACTCTCATTAGCACAAGTTGCAAAACCTCTCATTTCTTTTAAACAAACTCTGCTCAGTGATCCCCAAAGTCTCTGAGTGAGGAAATTTTTATCTCACTTCAGATCTGTGCAGGTCTGTGGAAATTAATCAGCATATTTCCTTGTGCTGGGGGCTTTCTATGAAATTCTCTACCTTTCCTCTTCGTAGTTGTTCTCTTGTAAGTTGCACATAAGATCTGTTCCCACCGTGGCCGCCCTGTCTGTCTCCTGCAGGGCCACCTGGGCTTATGTGACCTTTCCTTTTCACATGTAACCCTCTTGATGAGTTTCTGCTCCACTCAGACCAGCCTGCACCTGCTTCTAAGGGACAGCTCTCACTATGCAATTGTTTCTTGCTGGGGACAGATGAATACGCATTTAGAAACCTTTAAAAATATCTACAGATCTCTGCTGCTGCTAAAACTGCTGCCCTTGCCTTTGCCATTCCTGTTACCCCATCTGTCCTTTAGATAGTGATCCAAAATGCAAAAAATAAAGCTCAGGGCATCTGAACAGCTTTAGATACTCTCAAACTCATAAGCAAGTCTGCACCCCAGCTCACATGATGCCCAACAGATTTGACAACGCTCATGGCAGAACAATGCTGAATATTTGTTTGAAATGCAACCAAAGCAGGCCTCCCTGCATAGCTGCAAGAATGAGCAGTGGGACAGCAGGAGGTGCTGCAGATTGTGTTTGACAGACACATGGACAGTGGCTTCTGAGGAATCTCAGACTACTGCAGGGTATGCAGGGAAGGACAGATGTTTTTACTCAAGGACTTACACAGAAGAAGGGTTGGCCACCCCTCAGAGAACTTTGTGTTCTGTGGGCAGGCTAACAACTCAGCATCACTGTTAAGGAAGGATGTCAGATCTATGATGTCTGGTTTAAAACCATTGAATCCATTCACTTCTGCAATGTTCCCCAAGAAGAGATTTGCCCTTTACATTTTCTCCTTTTCCCATTATATCACAGCCATTGTACATGCAGTGAGACTCAGAGTTATAAATGTAGGAGTGCTAAATGGAAAATACATTAATATATGAACAGTTACCTCCTAGGTGATAAACAAAAGGCATTATTTTGTGGGACAGGGTACCGTCTCACTCTGTGAACAGTGTTAATGCTTCAGTAAGGCAACTGCATAAAGAATACAATATGTTGAGCTAAAGGAGTAGAAATCAGTTGTTAGGAAGGAAAACCCCATTTTCAACACAACGTGCCCCAAATGTCAACATCTTCCACGACTACCGCTTTCTGACGTGTCAAATGGTGACCTGAGAGAATGGGTGGGGGGTTGCCATGTATCTTAAGAGTCTAAAGGGACCTCATGTTCTAAACCACCATGCTTTGTTGCAGTACAATAAATGCAATATTCTCAGTGCCATAATTACAATGGAGTCTGTTTCACCGGGCACACACAGACAAAACCACAGTAACTGCAAGACACTGCATGCACCTGTCCAAAGCTAAAGAGAGCATTAACTGATGTTATGACATATTACTTGGGCAATAGCCCGATGCCCCTTAATTAGAGGCTGCCTGCTAAGGTACCCTCAGCAGGAGAAGAGTTAAGGTTGCATTTGTAACCTTAAATCTCACCTTACCTGGCTTGTGCGTGCTTAACTGTGAAACTTTAATGTGTTCTTATCAGAGCATTTTTATTGAGCCATTATTAACACTGGTTAGATACAATCTAGTGTTTCCCAGATCCCCCTCATCCCCAGCCATTACCTGAACCACACAGAACATGAGATTCAAAGGAAGCATTTAAGTCAACTCCTGCTATCGTTCTCCAGACATCCATTGCTGCTAATTCCTTACCAGCTTCCTTAAATGGGGCTTGAGTTTTGGTTGCTATCTTACATGCCCTCGGCCAGAGTGCATATTGAAGGAAATCCTCTACTGATAATTAGTAAGTTCCCCTGACACTGGCTGCTCATTAATCTATTATTTTACTCCTCTAATTACTTCTGTCTGTTCAAGTTAACAGTCTCCTTCCCTCATCTTCTCTGGGTCTCATACAGGAGATGCTGCACGGAAAACGTGACTTTTCGTTGTCCCCAACTCCCTTAAAACCTTTGCTTTATGCATGGACTCCAAGACCCATCCCAGCCTCTTGCACGGAGTGAATTGCCTCTCCATGGGTCTGCATTTCACTCAAGTGAAATGAAGCTCCAGGTATCCAAGATGGAGCTTGCAGAAGGAATATCTAGGGAACACTGGCTTCTCTGGAAATCTCCCAAGAGCTACAAGGAATCCTCCTTGCAGAAGTCAAATGGTTGCAGTTCTCACCACAGGAAATGGGGGCACTTAGAATTTCACAGTGCAAGGAACATCTATGCATATATGGCCTGACTTCCTTCTACAACAGCAGTCTCTCCCCTGCATTGGGTCTGCCTGAAATGGAGTTCATTTTCCCCACAGCAGATCTCATAGCACTGTGCTTTGCATTAGGAGCTAGAAAGGTGTGGATAACATACGCCAGTGTTTTGGCTACTGGTGAGGAGCACTGGCACAGCATCAAGGCTGTCTCGCCAACATTTCCTCCTCACCAGTATGCTAAGGGTAAGTGAGATCTTGGAAGGGGACACAGCCAGGACAGCTGAGCCAAACTGACCAAAAGAATATTCCATACCATATGGCATTTGCTCAGCAATAAAAGCTAAGAGAAATGGGTAGGGGCATTCATTATTATGATGTTTGTCTTCTGGAAAAACCAATACATGTGCTATAGCCCTGCTTCCTGGGAAGAGGCTGAACATTGCCTGCAAATGGTGGCAAACAGAGAGTGAAAATAAATATTTTGTTTTCCTTTGCTTCTGTGAGTGGCCTTTGCTTTTGCTTTATTAAAATGCCTTTATCTTGACCCACAAACTTTCCATCTTGTTTTCTCCCCCCATTCTGCTGAGGAGGTAAGTGATGGAGCGGCTTGGTGGACATCTGGCATCCAGCCAAGGTCATCCCACCACATACCCAAAGCCTAACAGTCAGCACAAATTAACTTTAGGTCTCTCGGGCAGAAGGGAAGACAGAAACAGCAACCAATTATTTATTTGCTTGGAAGATGCCCAAGTACAGCAGAGATAAATACAGTCGATACAAGTGAGCATGTCAAACAGAGGCTGGAGTTACAGAGTTTGGAGCCTGACCTGATCTTCTGCAGCTCAGGGAACTTCTGAAATTTTATCTCCCAGCATGACTGACTTAAAAAATACTAATTCTCGGTCCCCGTCATGCAACTATAGTTTAGGTACAGACAGGCTTTGGACAGAACAATGCCACACAGCCAAAGGATGGCAGGTACTCTGCTCTCATTTTTCATGCTTACTTCTATGTTTCACAATTGTTCCTTTAAGGTGGAAAATGCAAGCCTTTGAGGTTGGTGGATAAGGCTGGTAAACACCAAAATGCTGCGCATTTTGTGCAGCAAAATGGATGGACAGTCACCAGCCTGGGCAACGTACAAAGGAGCACATAGTAAAATGCTCACAAATAACACATACAGCAGTGTGCACCTGCACACTCAGGCAGCTTTTACAAATGTACAGGCTGCACAGCAGGTAAGGACGGTGGTAATGACATATGGTGACCATTATAGTGCTTGCAATTAGACGATCATGCCAGCAGTTCTCAGCCAGGCACGTCCGACAGGGCAGTGACCCACAGGCGCCCTTATGAGGAGCCTAAGAAACCCCTGGGAGCCTGCATCGCTCTTCCCTCTGCCTACCCCAGACTGCAACCATCTCATCTCCCACTGGTGCCTTTCCTGGGACACAAGATAGGACAAGGTGCGGGCTCTATGAGTGTGCTCTAAAGTGTGCTATAGATAGAGTCCTGTCCTCACTCCATCACCCTTCCAATCTGCCACAGCCCTCAGTCGATACAAGAACTAAAATCTCTCATGATCAATGCCTTTCCCAGGCCATCAATATCTCCATTACACTTTTCTTCCTTGCAGCTTGTGCTGATCCTTTGGCACGATATGCATATCTTTCCAACTGCTCAAGTCACTCCAAACTGGGCGTGAAATTCAAAGGATGCAACACAGAGCAGCTCTTGCTTTCCTGGATTGGGACTCACCAACCCCTCCCAGCCCCCCTGCTTTGCTCCTGAGCCGCAGTAACACTGGGGTGGGCACTCACTGTGAGTTTATGAGAAAGGATGATTTGTTCAGCCAGTGCATGAAAGAATACAGAGTACATGAGAAGAGTCATATTTTTCAGGTGCTGTTCAGAGAGAAAGAGTATCTGAAGAACAAATAAGAAAGAAAATAAGAATCATAAGAAAGAAATAAGAACAAAGCTGTTGAACATGCACCTCCCTCCAAAAAAATATAGTCCCTGAATCATGTTTTCGGTCTCTCATGTTCTTCTTCAGACAGGAAAGGGGGGGATGTTCTGAAGTCACATATCTGAAATGCTCAGAAAGGAGGCTGAGGAAGCAAACAGAACGCAAGTGTTCACCAGGGCCTGTCGCAGCCTTACGTTACCAAAATAGCTCACTCCCTTCAGCTGGGAGACTTCCATTTTCACTACAGCTGTATTCAGATCTGGGAGAAAAGCTTCACACCACAGGAGGCTGAGTGACCTCTGACCTTGCTTTGTTTGTAATGGCAAGCAAGTTCATAATGTCTTGCCCCTAAAGCTGGCTTTTTCTTTGCCCTAGGTCTGTCTCTCTATACAGGATATTCTTGCAAATAATCCTGCTTCTCCCCACACTCCTCTGTTCTCTCTCTCACTATTTTCCAGCTATCAGAAATATAGAAGCCGAGAGCCTTCATCAGTGGGATTGGCGTGGGGGTGGAGGCAGAGGCAAGAGACAGTCAGATAATTGTGCAAGAGATGCTTTGGTGGTGAAGGGGTGAAGGCTTTGGGGCTGTACAGGAAACTCCCTCCAGACATCACTGTCCTGGCAGGACCCATGTGCTGCAGAAGATGCTGTTCTCCATGCTCACTGGGGTCCTTAGAAGAGAGAAGACAGTGGGTCTGGCTCCACTGTAGAATATACCAGACACTGAAGTCAGTGAAGCCATTGAGAGCAGTTGTAGTCACATAACAGCATAACAACAAAATGGTGAAGTCTCTCTCTTTAAAAAAAAAAATAAATATGCAAGGACCAGCTATAAGCTACTACTTTAACTTTCTCCTTTTATTAGTGTGTCTCTCTCCTACTGTGAAGAGAAAGTGAGAAATATGCTTGCCTAAAGTAAAACTACTTATAGATTACAGCTACAAGGGGAAAAAAAATGCAGCCTTGCCATTTTCTTCTTAAGGCTAGCTTTCTTAAGGATGTTTGAATTGAAAGTATTCCATTTAACATGCTATGAAATTTTTCTCTCTTTAATTCACAGTCAACCTCTCTGCATCTTTACAAGCATATTTAAATTTTCAGATGCAAACTACAGCTGCAACCACAGAGTTGCCAGTGGGGAATATGACCTCCAGATGGCAGAGTGAATGGGACCCAGTCCTAAAATATTCGCCCTTTACCCCTGTGAGCCCAGAGAAGCTCTATCACCAAATGAGCAGCTCCAAGCACGAAGGACCCAAAGCAGACTCATGAGTTCAGATCACTAGAGGGAGACACAGTAACACACACACACATCCCATCAGTGTCTTGCACTCAATAACAATCTGTTTTGCTGTAGTTGACTATATAGGTAGGACACAAGAGTGTTCAGCGGCATGTCTGGAGCACAAGAAAGGCTGGCAGAGAAGGACTGCAAGGTAGACTGCATCTGCAATGCTCAGAGTGGCAGGCCTTACAGATTTCTCCGCTTTTCATTCTAATCAGGACAAAAAAGTACTGAACCTGGGTTTGTGATGGTGGGAAAGACAGAGAATTGGTAAGGTTCAGAAACTTGTTGTTGAGGTCTGACTTGTGGCAGTGTATGGCACTTCCTTTTCCTGTCATCATTAATTACGGAAGATTTTGAATTCTCATCTTCTGGGGTACTCACTTTTCACTCCCACATCTAGTCCTCTGGGATCCATCAAGACTGGTTCATGGAAGCAGGGGAGGGAAAGTAGCTAGCTATTCCTGAATGTCCTGACTAAACAGCCCATTGAGAAGCACTAACCTTCAAGGCAGAGGTTACAGCACTGATCTTGAGGGCAGACTGTACAGCACTGCACAGACAGCAGTATTACAGCATGCAATGAGTTGAAAAAATTCTGCTTTTCTGTAAGTGGAGGAAAGTTTTCATATGGACACAATCCAGCTCAGCCTTTAAAATGCCATGGAAAAGACTTTACCAGCATGACCGACTAGAATTGGTACCCATCTGGGAGAAGGAAAAAAGGAGGTAACTCTACCCAGACTCCAACTTGCTGTAAAGAGCAAAATCAAACAATTTTTATGTGGCAGGAAGGCCACTAACTGGGTACACAACTGCCACATCTTGCCAGCAACAGCACAGAAAATCTTGCCAGAGGTGGAGCAGCCGAGCACCTACCAGAAGACTCCCTATGTTCCCCTCTAACCACTGCTGAAAGCAGCAGAGTAAATTTCCTCCACACAGCAGCTTTATTTGCTTGTTCCCCAGAAATGCCAAAATACTCATGAGGCTTTGCTCTCCCTCTCTGACCTGGGATAGGAGACAGAAATCAAAGCTGCTTAAAAAATGAGTGTTTCATGCATCAGCAGTGATTGTACTGAAACAGCATCCCAGACCACAGTAACCAAATAGGGTGTTACTACAACAGGAGTGATCTTTGTGCAGTGTATGTGTCTCCGGCTGTAGAAGGAAGAAAGCAAAGTGAGAGAGCACCTTCTCAACCTAAGTTTGTCACAGGTGAGGAAGGAGGCATTGGGATCTGGACTGTGGGCACTAAGAAAAACAGACTTCTAAAAATATAAGAAATGTGGAGCAAGTGTAAGTGGGAAGCAAATAGAGGTTGAAACAACTTTGGATGCCTTCTGGAGAAGATCTGAAGAAGTTGAAAGTTTGGCTTGTTTCCCAGGCTCTTTGTGAGCCAGCGTCCTCTTCCTTTCTTTTTTTTATATTGGATAAGATGAAGACTAGATCAGGAGAGAAAAAGACATCTCAGAATGTGTGCTAAAACAAACTAGGAGTGTTTAAGAGGCAAAATGAAAGGTCTCTGTGGAAGATGAGACCACATTTTTACCAGAGAGTATTTTGAAAAGAAAAAAAAAGGAAGAAAAGGAGACCTGGTTACAAAATCATCAGTTGCCCACCCAACATCCTAAAATGCAGGGTCAAACAAATACCTTCTGAATCTTAAATTTCCTGATGAGGCAGAGACAGTTACGTGGGGAGAAGGTTGTGACATGGGAAGAGCTGGCACAGTAACTCCACAAACCTCCCACCAAATTCAAACAACAAACCTCACCTTAAGCCTCTCAAAACAACACTCCTCTCCACAACAGTTTTACTGAGGTTTTAGGAATGCAGCAGAGAGGTGGGCTAAATCCAAATGGTTTAGATAACCAGCAAATCCGTTTGCCACTCATCACTACCTATTACCCACAGAGTTGACTTGTGGTGGTGCTGGCTGAGGGTTTTCTGTTTGTTATTATCTTTGGTCATAAACTCGCTTTTCCTGTGCGACTTCAAAGTGAAGTAGCAAGGCTTTGGACTTAGCAATGAGAAGCAAGCAAACACAGGACATAATGACCAAAGTTGCCCAATGTGAATGATATGGCCTTCTTAAATCTCTTACCTTCAGAAAACTCTCTGTCTCTGCTTCCTTCAGTGCTCAGCATTCAGCTCTACAAGGAGACTGGCACACACTGAAGGAAGATACACAAGTGAGCGGGGGTGTGAGATAATCTGTCTCTTTCACTTTAGGTCTTATCCTGATCTCTGAGCCCCAAAGCATGAAGTTTAACATCCTTTTCAATATTTTTATTGTGAATAACAAGAATATCCAGATTTGTTCATATTATCCTCAGGAATACATAAGCTGTTTGAGTCTTGCCAAGTCCTCATCTTTAAATAACTTTCCATGGCAATGAGTTCTACAGCTGTTTATAAACATATTATATATATACCATCTCAATTACACAGAGCATGCTGGCACATTTCTGTATTCTCTATCCCTTCTAAACTTCTCAGGCTATGGTAAATTCTCTAAGGCTCAATGAGAATTTCTAGCACCCTCTAGGGAGAATCAGACTGGCATATTTGACAAGCCTTCCCATCTCCTTTCATTTTATGCTGTGACATGAAACTTGGGTGTTGCAATCAATACTTATCTGCTTTGCTCTAGACTGGTTCTTCTTATGCTGTGATTACCACTGTAATAACTAAACTCCTTTTCTGAGCCAAAATGGGTATCTTTAGACTGTCAGGTGGAATTTGGGAGAATCCAGACTGTTCTCTTCTCCATCAAGCAGCCTTGATAGGCTGAGGCCAAGGAAGCTGGATCAAGAATGAGGTATCTAGTGGTTTTATACAGGTTTCACATTCTCTAGGAAAATGGAATTGCTTGCTCCTCAGCTGGCTGTGCACAACCAGTAAAAGCCTCAATTGTTCAACTTTGGTCGATACAGCTTTGTCTCCCTGACACTGCTTCTCAGGTTGCCTCTCATCTAAATGGGTACCAATGCCATGGCACTTGCCACAGCACCAATGAGCAAGGCCCTTAGGAAGACTGCAGCCAGTGATGCCTTGTGGTAAAAGAGCAGAAACGTGAATGGGTCTGCTCCTGTGAGCTTGAGTACAAGCTCCTCAGGGCAGGAGCTGCCTTTTTCTTTTTCCTCTGCATTTGTCTGCCCATACACAGCAAAAGGATTGGCAGTGAGATCTCTGGTCATGCAAAGACCTTGCAACAAGTCTCCATGTTCATATGGCTGCTAATTCGATTCCCAAGAGGCCACTCTTTAGGGCTTCTGTTAAGAGGGAGTTTATTGATAAGAATAAGAACATACATGAATCTTTACTTTCCCCAGGAAGCTCTTTTTTCAGTCATCCAGGCATCTAGCATGGCTCTAAATAAGACAGAGGGATGAACAATGATAAATTATAAAGCCTCTGGACTGTGATCTCAGCATCTTATGGGTAGGGAGAAGTCACACTATCCTGAATAAAAATAAGTCAATAAGGACACGAAGTAAAACTAAAATGAGCTCAAAAGCAGGCACTGGCTACCATGTCTAACCTACCTTACTGGATCCTTTTCTTGGCTGTGTTAGTTGTTATCTTGGTGCATGGTACAGAGAAAACAGAGCACCTAGTAACATACCTAGCCACAGATGGGTTAGCTGCCTGGGGTAGCCTGCACAGACCATGTCAGCATGATAAATGATATATGGTCCTGTGCTTGGACCTTGTCCAGACTGTGGTGCAGCTACTGGATATTCGAGGTTATTGTATTCCATGAGGAAAATATAATCTATGCCTTTGTGAGCCATGGATCAGGCAGGCTGTGATTTAATATTAGGAGAATGAAACAATAGGGTACCACCCACTATTTGTACAAAGAGTCTGGGTTTAATCCCTTTCAAGAGATGAAAGATTACAGCATATTCCCTAGTGAAGTATTTCTAATGCTGACAACCACTAACTCACACAGTCCGTAAAGGACATTATCAATACTCATCCCCACTCTAACTGAACAAATCCCAGTTTTC
This sequence comes from Cephalopterus ornatus, assembly GCA_013396775.1. NCBI lineage: Eukaryota > Metazoa > Chordata > Aves > Passeriformes > Cotingidae > Cephalopterus > Cephalopterus ornatus. Next base: position 359,701 of record VZRE01009144.1, read on the forward strand.
CCGACAAATCCAGTTCAGAGCGCTGTTACAATCTTTGCTGTGGATTGCCATCACAAACAAGGATGGCAAAAGTTGTAGGGCATGGTGGGTTTAACAAGCCTGCAGATGTGTCCTGAATCATGGGAAAGGGATCAGGCTATGAGCAGGAAGGGATGTGTTGGCCTACTGGAAGCTGCAGGTTGGCAATCCCAGAAAAGTGCTCTGCTGGCTGGAGCCTAAGAGCTAATGAAGCTGTGTGTGCTCTCAGGCAATGCCTATTAAATTATCCACAACTACTTAGACCAGGTTGCCAATGTCCTACAGAACAACAGCCTGTCAGATAAGAGAGAAAAGGGTCTGGGTGACTCTCTCCACCTGCTCTGTCAAAATACAATCAGTCGATCATCTGAAGAGGAATAGAAGAGGAGAGCAAGGACTTGCATCATTCCTGCTTTCATCAAGTTAAAGCTGATCTGTATTGTCATTTGCCATTGGAATTATTAAGTGGTTTTTTTCCTTTACCTGTCTTCCTCCCAAGGTGTCAGTGCTACAGTCACACTTTAACTATCTCACAGGCTTAGGTGAGGGTTTTTTCCTAGGGGCTGCTTCAGGGCTTGGGGACATAAGAATTGATATGAAAAAAATGCCTGGTTCAACTGCTCACTGAAGGACCAGCAAAGGAAGGGACATAGCATTTTATAAATATTTTGTAACTTCCCAGATAGACAGATGAGTAGGCTATGTTCACAGAATTTAAATGAACATTCATTCCTCCCTTCTCTACATAAGTAGCAGCACTGCTTTCCCTTTGCATTTGTATATTCCACTTCTCAGCCAACAAGAAATAAATCATTTCTGTGGTCCTAACTTGGGTAATTAGCCAAAAAACACTATTGATGAAGTCAATGAATGAAAGAAACAGCGGACAAAGTCGCTAATGAACTCCTTGAGGAGAGTGCACAGCGAGAATGTAATTTGGCCCTCTTGCCCCCCAATACGGGTTTAATTTCACTACCTGTCCATTCAAAACCTCCCACACAAGCTCAATAACACTCTGTCTTCCATTCTGCAGTCACGAGTTTAACCACGAAAAAAATCAGAGAGAGATATATTTTAAAAAACCTCTACAATGATCTAAAATAGCTCTTTGATGCATAGCAGATGTCTTCAAAACTCGCATAAATGGAGCCAAAATGCCTTGCAGTTTTGGAAAAGGGAGACTCCAAGATAAGATGCATTTACAACTGCAGCAGCTCTGGAATAGATATGGAATTTATATTAATTTTCAACCTCAAGGAAAACACTTTAAAGAAGCCTTCACTCTCCCATTTTGGGACAAGTGTCTCACTGGGCTACATGCTGCTCAAAGACCTGATGCCTGCCTGAAAGCAGTTCCTCTGTATCTGTAAAAGATAGCAGATGGCTTCAGGTGGGGAAAAAGAGAGAGAACAACAATCAGTGAGACATGGAGGTGACAGACTGAGGACCGCCTGCCCTTCATTGTAACCTGTAGTTCATTACAAAGGGGGTGCTTGGCAGGCTTCACTGTAGGGAGGAAGACTGAGGAGAGGTTGGAAGGAAGTCACTGAGATGGGGCTGAGGGAGGCTCACAGACACACATTATGGGAGAAAAAATGTGAAGGGACATGATGGAAAACTGAACAACAAATCCAGGCAATCTGACTCTGGAGTTAAAGTGGGGATGGAGTTCTCCAGTTGTTGCTCACCACGCAGGAAAGCCAAAATGATGATGTGTTCTGAGGAGACTTTTATAAAAGGGAGAAAAGAAGTCTGTGTCTGATATAATGGAGTAGGTGGCACAATTGAAAAAACAAAAATAATCACAAAGGCACCAACAGCCAAAGTGATGAGTCAGGACAAGAATCTTCTTACTGCTTTGAACAATGTATTTCGTGTGTAACAGATCTTAGTTTTCATGAAGATATAAGCTAGCATCCTTGGAACGCCCTTAACTCAGACAATATTAGGCTGTGCTCATAGAATAGCTAGGGAATATCTTTTACTTGATACAAGAAAGAGACAGAGAACTGAAACACTGATGCAGCAGTAAGATGGAAAATTTGATATGAAATAAAACTTAGGAACAAAAATACCAGAGGTAGAAGGTTTTATATACATAATTAAAGGTGAAAAAAATAGGATCCATTTTTCTATAAATTCAAATGGCACCATCATGCTTAATGCTGAAAAAAGCAGAAGGGGAAAGTCAGGTAGTGATGGAACACAGAGGAATAGTATTCCTCTCGTCAGCTCTGCTCCTTCCACCTCTTCCTGGCATTCCTTCCCCATCTTCCTTCTTTTGGCATTGCAAGAAATGGGCCAGAAATCAAAGTGCATACCTGCCTTTCATATGCATGAAACCTCAGGAGGACTTTGGTTTGGCTGAAGTGACAACACAGGAAATCTGAGTAACCCCAACCTGAACCACAAATTCCAAATCCAGGGGATTCTGGATTCAGCTCTAGGATTAAGCTCTCTTCCAACATGTTATTCTACTTTTCTCTCTCAGACCTTCTTTCTGCAACACTCTCCTCTTTTCTGGCTGCTGAACTGCAGTAGATACTTGACTATCTGTAGCACATACAGACTGTTTGTACTCTGCCTACCTCAAATCCTCTTTAACCCTTCACAATATATGGGAGTATCACAGGGGACCATTCACACGGAGCTAATCAATGGTTTCCCCATGCATTTTAGATGAAAGAATATCTGACAGCAAAAGAAATCAGCTAAAGAGTTTTCTCCACAAAGAACATGAAACGGAGGAAGAGAAACCCAACTCTTGTTCTCATCCTACTGATAAATCTTCAGGGGGTGAGGTTTCCTTGCAACCCAGGCTGCTAACCCCACAGAGTCTGACTACTGAAAGGATATTCTCCTTCCAAGCTTGTTACATTCTTGAGCATGGAAGGCACAGTTAGATAGGAGAACAAAGATGGTGAGTTCTCCTTTATTCTGTCTCCATCCTGGTCTTCACTCACCTTGAAGATCAAATGCCTTCTTTACTAACCTCACAAGACACAAGACAACTGTCTGCCAAAGCAGAGTGTAATATGAAATCATCTGTGCCACTGTTTGCCTCTCCCTTTTAAGGCAAATCAGTAGGAAGAAAATCCCATGGTTTTTAGAGAGAATCTCTTTTATGCAGTATCTCAACAGAAATCCTTTCCCCTCTGTCTGGCACCAGGAGCATTTTGTCTCCACCACTGTGCTGTGCATTACTAGCAGTAGAGACTGGGACAACTCAATGAAGACCAAAGCTAAATAGAATTACAGGTCCAGTTCTGTAGAGCATCTACTGCAGTAATTTCATTTGTTCACTTGGAAAACCTGTTTATTGTGCCTGGGAAATCACACCTCAAAACAAGTTTGAAGTGCATTTAGGATTCTTGCCACTTTTCTACAGCTGCCTGTATTGCCTGTATTGGATGATGGAAGAGAAGGAAACTACCAAACAGTTCACAAATCATCAGTGCAGTCAAGTCCAGTTGGATCTCTTACCTGTTGGGGTGAGGTGCCTCCAGGTGATGACAGGTTCAGGACGCCCATTTGCCATGCAAACCAGGGTCACGTTGCTGCCCTCATTCACGGTGATGTCTGAGGAGATATTGGAGATCTTTGGTGGAACTATGAAGACAAAAAGAAAGTTGGACCTTGTTAGAAGAAGAATTATGGAGGGCAGCCTTTATGGCTTATTAAACTACCTACCTATTAACCAGAGTCCCTGCGAGCTAGCCAGCACCCTGCTCTTCTGTTCACATAACCAAATTCTCACTGGGAATTGAACTAGAGTCAATAAGCTTCTTCCTACAGAGACTGTGCAATGGCATGTGAAGCAAAGATGTGCACCATGGCTAACAGGAATTTGCACAATGGCAACAGCAGGAAGGTTTCTGTGACATCTTTCAGCCAAGAGAGATGCCCCATGGGCTACCTGAGGTAGGTAGCTTCTGGATGACTGCACCTCACACAGCACAGCACCAAAGGCACAGTAGGGTCTTTAAAATTCACTAGACCAGCCTTTACTTGGGCATTCAGGATGCCTAAGACCTTCCGAGCTAGCTGAGTTTGTGTCACAGGACCAGACTGACCACACCGGGACCTGAACACATCCAGGTGTGGAGTATGCCAGCTGTTGCAGTCTCTCCTCTCTCATATCCCTGTCTTGTTTCCATGCTTCAAACCCCAGAGGTAGTGAGGGAGTTTGACTAAAAAGGAATCTTCTAATTTTTTTTTTTAAGTATATTTTCAACTTCCAAATTTGTGTGTAGCGAGGAATGAAACAACATCATTTTCTGCTTTGCTTACCACAGAGTAAACAGACAACAGTCTCCACTTCCCCCTCCCTGGCAGGAGTGCCTGATGGTCCTTTTGAGGCAAAGCCTATAAGCTAGGTGGGGAAAAGGAAATGAAGCCTGAAGAGAGCAACTCCCTACTTCCAGCTGTGTTGCTGGATTCATAGGAATCTTGTTTACGACCCACAGTTCACTAGTCCTCCTCTGCAGGCCCCAGACTCATGGAAAATACTTGAGCATCTATGACCATGGGAGTTCCTTGGAGGAAGAGGACCTGTGAGAAAGAAGTAAGGCAGGCATGTATTTGCTGACACTCTCACTCATCCTGGCAAGGAGGGATTTAAGCCAGGCACACTGGGGAAGGATTGCCATAATCTATGGAGAAGTAAGAGTGCAGAGGGCAGTGAGGAATCAGCTGAGGGTCAACACAATAGGGACACATGGGTCACCGGCAAACATGGGTAAACAGAGCCCAGGAGTAAAACCAGTGGCTAGACCACATTTTGGGAATACTATCATAACTTCAAAGGGTTAAGATTTGCATGAGGAAAAAAAAGCTGTTCAGCAAACCAAGAAGGACTGAGCTCAATCAGCATTAGCAGATGGAGCTGTAAAGCCAGTGTGAAGTCCTAGCAGAACGGTGCAATGCCAGCCAAGGTTGAGAAGAGAGCAGCAAAAGTCACCACAGGGCAGCAGCAGAGCTGCAGTTAGGACATGTGTAACCTGCCACTTCCCAAAGCCATCAAGACATTTTAGTTTGCACAGGATCACGTAAACTCAGGAAATACAGATCTGACCATGCCTACCAAATGCCCAAGGGGAGGAGCATGTGTCCAGATGGTCATATCTTGCTTGCTACTTTTTCAGACAAGGGAGAAAAGGGCATCCAAGGCTGAACTCCTGTTAGGAACATAATGGCTGGTTCCTTTCAGCTGACACCTCGGTCAGAGGACATGGAAAGGCTGAGAGAAGGGAGAATAGGGCAGGGAATAATTTCCCTGTAAATTTAAATCCTGGTTTGGCTTCATCTGCTTAGAATCCAAAGCCAGTGGACAATAATTTCACTCTGATAAAAAGTCATAGACTTTTAATTTTCAGGGTGTCAAGCTAGCATGTTAAAATGCCAAAACTGTCAGCACCAGCAACAGTTAGCATTGCCTCCTTGGCACTTGTCATTACTTTGCACACACCTTTTTAGGACAGTCTTAAATGAGAAGCTTTGACCTTATTATTTTTTACCATGTGTGGGTGGTATTATGTTTTCACAGGTTCTAGACTCCTGGGAGAAAGACTGCTGAGAATAAAATCTCCTGGGGCCAGGATCTTCTGGATGTCACAGCCTCCTTTTTCCCAGTCATCTCCTGTTGACCCTCAACTGCAAAACTCTTCTGTGTCTGGCCTCTCTAAACTATTAGCAAAGGCAAAACCACTGGCTGCAGGCCCACAACAGGGCAAGTACTACAGCTAAGCAGTGCTTCCAGGCATTTTTATATTCTGACTTTTTCCTCCAGGAGAGACCAGGCTGCTGCTGGACCCCTCTGGCTCCAAGGACAATGGGAAATGACTGCCAGGGTCTCTGGTACTGCTGAAAAAGATGAAATTGCCAGATTTTTGCCTCCCTTTCTGTGTAAATATAATATGGGGTATCCAATACACTGTGCTTAGGATCCCCCTGGATGACATGGGGAGCAGAGACAGACATGAAAGCAAGCACTGCTCCATCTCCAGAGAGACAGAATGCCCCACCCACCCCAGGGACTGATTCTGGAGAGAAGCAAATGAATGCTGAGAAAAATGGCTTGAAACTCATGTATTTGTTTCTTCTACATTTCACATCTACAGGACAAAGCTGATGCCAGGTCAGCATCTCATCTTCCAAGACACTGACAAGCCCCAAAGTAACCACTGGCCATTCTCCATAAGAAGCTTGGATTGGAAGAGCAGGGGAGCTGCAAGGCAGGAGTGACACAAGGGCAGAGATACTGTAGGGTGCTCTGAGCTGGGAAGGCTGCAGGGCAGGAGGGGTGCAAGGTGAGAACCAGTGTGGGAATTCAAGTCCCAAGCAAGATAAAGTGAGGGAGCTAGGTAGGACAGGCTTGTGCAGAAACAGCTTGCACCGAGCCTGTTCTAGTTAATTGTCGTCAATCCTTCACTTTGTGACAACTGCAACTCACATTAATTTAAATAATAAGAAAGACTGAGACATGAAAAATAGAGCGTGCTTCCCCAGCACAATCACTGTTGCTCTCCAGATGAAAGCAAGTGATTTGTTTCCACAAAACACCGCTATAGCAGTTATTACAGACCAGGGGCTGCATAGGAAGGCAGCAAGGAAATCACAAACAAGAGAATACGTAAACATCTGCTGTTGTTATCCTTGCCTTTTATGACCAAAGCCCTTCAGAGCTCAAAACTCCTCCTGAGATATTTACCTGGGAAGGTGTGGGCGGGCTTGATCAACATTATAATTCAAGGCTATAGAAGGAGGCAAGGAGTAGTGCTACACCCCTTTTCCTAATTTAGTTTACACTGAAACTGGTCATGTCATAGCTCCCAGATAGTTCAAATAAAGTGGCACGAATAGGAACCACTGCTTTGCACAAGTGGTACTTATATGCAAGTTAAATGCCCCTGGCAGCAGTTTCTGGCTCCTGCACTGATAGCACTCCACTTTCATGATGCTACACGCAAGATCTCAGTGCAGGAGGACGACGGGTTAAGGGCAGGAAGCACAGGACTAGGAACTCAAATCAGGTATGTCAGAATAAAAAATGGAAACAGAGGAGATCTAGTTGGAAGACAGCTCTGAGCCCTGTAATGCACACACAAGAAATTCAGAGTCAGATATTCCGACTGTTCCCTATGGGCAAACAGAGCTTTGCATAAGACCCTTAAATGCAGCCTTCTACAATGGGGCATCTACCTCCCAATCTGAAATCATAAGACTACTTAACAGTCAAGTATTTTGTCCATAAGTCACAAAATACATCTCTTATTCCCACTCTACAGACCTATGATACAGCAAAAGCTATTTAATACCTCCAAGACACAGATGCAAGCAGTATTGAAACTTCCTAAGAAAGCCCATAAGCTTCGTTTAAGTGCTCTGCTTGTCCCAAGGAGGGCACCTTGGATACAAATGGAAAAAGTCACAGCAATCCCTTCCATATATCCTCATTAGTTGCTTCCTCCAGCCTATTTCCTTCCTCTCTCTTGGCAAGTAGGACCCCCATCTGTTGGAGAAAATTAAGACTCACATCCACTAATACACAGGAGCCCCTGTCTCTCAGGGCAAAAAAAAAAAAAAGAAAACATCAGGACTTCACTCCAAAGTCAAAGGAACTTTGCAGCCACTAAAGCCCTCCGCAGGTGCCTATCAATTAGCCTCGAGAGTTCTCATTTTCTTGTCCCCAGCTCCCAATTAACAGCACTTTGCAACAAACGCAAAGACGCTAATAAGCCCCGAGGCAGAGGTAGGGGGGACGCTGCCCATCATACGGTCCTTGAATGCTTTGGAGCAGCCACCTTGCTCACCACAATTAGGGGTCCTTTCCTGGGGCAATTAATTGAAAACAAATTGGCCTCATTAGTCATTGTTTAGTTACAGTGTTTAGTGAGGAAAAGAGGACCTGAAGACGAGGCTGAGGTGCTAAACACAACTAAATGGTTTAATTTCCCTCTTATGCATACAGCACGCTAATCACAGCTCTTTACGGCTGTAACAAGAAACAGCTTGTTGAAGCTAAAGTCCGCAAAGGGAGCAAGCTGAGGTCTGGAAAGTAAAATCCAGACACCCTTTGGGATGCGGCATGCTAATGCTTCTGAAGCATTTTGCAGAAGAAATGCGACATGAGACCCAAGATGTGTTTTTTACGGTCTGATTCACGCTGCAGCCTCAGCCAGAGGGAGACGAAGTTGTCACCAGGGCGAAAGGGCGGAGAGTGAAGTTGTTGAACTTCATTAAAGAGAGTGGACTCTGAAACAGCCTTCCGACCTTCCGCTTTTCGAGGCTTGGTTTCACCCTGCCAATGCCTCGCGGCATTAAAGCTTCTGTGAAGTAAATGCTGAAGGCTTGGTTTTGTTCTTTAATCCTCTGGGAACAAAACCCCACCCAAAATACACCATAGTGTTTTTCCAAGCTGTAAAAAGTGCTTCTTTTTATTGTCTGAAAGGGAGTGCCTCGTCACGTGGCCCTCAGGAAGAGTCTATCACAGCCAGAGCACCGAAACCACTTAAAGAGAGCTGCAGTTCCCAAACCACAGTGTGCTCCCTCACCACTCTGCAGCATCGTGGCTGATCTCCATCGAGCACCGCTGCTAATGCCAAGAGAGGCTGGGCAGGAGGAGTCACAGGGACTGCTACCTTGGGCCTTGTATCTTGATGAGCTTCCCCGACTGTGCAGTTGAGCCTCACCCACTGAGACGCCAGGCAGGAAACTGTTTAAAATCCAGATGGGGACTGCACATATTGCACTGAGTGGGAGCAGAGAAGCAGACAGGATGCTGTAAATCAAAGCCACGTGGAAAGCAATCCCCCTTTGCTGAGCTGGGTAGCATGTCGGAGCTCAGCGCACTTGAGAGGAAGAGCTAGCTTATAAACCAAAACATTTTGTCCAAAGGAAGGCTGTGCCTCATCCAATATATAGTTAAATGTCTGGAATATTTTTCTGCATAACATTGCATGGGAAGCACTACCAGAACATTCTTTCTTACCAGAGAACAGCACAGAGTGCAAACCCGTTGAACTGTCCCATTCCTGAGCTCTTGGAAAAGTCAGCACAGAACTGAGATCAATTGCTTATACTCATTCCTATTGACTTTTTTTAAATTTCTCTCCATAAAATTTTCAGGAGAGAAATTATTTTACCTTTGTGACTGAAGGAGAAATGGATAGGAAAGAGTAGCTTAAGTCTCAAGCCAACCTCGTTTCTCAGTGTACTGAAGGTGCACTCAAGGTGACAATGTGAGACAAGCAGTCTAATTTCTGTTCCTAGCCCAGTACCTCTGCTTTAAACTTGGATGCCAGCCTTTCACTCTAAAGCAGCTCCAGTTCCAAGCCTGAGCCCCAGCCTTGGCCCAATGCTGATAGCATTCCACATACACTTGTTTTTTGGTGTTCCCTCACCAAGCACAAGGTTACAGAACCCACATTTGTGGATCCGGATGCAGCCCAGGAGAGTAGGTTCTCAGTTATGTGGTCCCCTTATCACCAGATTTGCACATCTGGATATAAGGTTCTTTGCTACAAAATTTCTTTTTCTTTTATATTAGCATGTCAAATTTATGCCAGTTATCTGCTGTTTGTGTTTCTCCAGTTCTTTCAGCTTGTAAAACTAACTCTCCTAGAGAAGCCTGCTGTGAAAACACAGCCATCCTCACAGGACGTGTGTAAACAACAACAGAAGTGCTTGCCATGCTAATCCCCAGGGATTAACCCTTGGAATGCCACCTAATCGTAAACACTTTAAGGACTACAGATGTACACAGCTTTTGGCCTTTGTTTCAAGTGTATTTATATATTCCCTTTAAACTGTTCTTTTTAAATCTGGGAAGTATTTACTTATGGGACTGTAACAATACAAAATCTTTTCTTCTGCAGATATAATCACCCATTCTGGAAGAGAAATTCTGTGAAAAAATTTGTCCTTAGTGTGCAGGTTCTCCAAAGACATCTCTGAGAATTTTTTAAGAAGAACTTTTCCACAGAAGCATTAAGCATGTTGGATGTATATGGCATGCAGCTGAGTCCTAATATGCAGCCTTTCTGGGGCTTGATTCAGAGCCCAGGGAGCTCCTCTTCTGATGTTAATGGCCTTTGGGCAAATTCTTATACAGCCAGAATGGGTGATGGCTTCAAGGAAATGCTGCAGGCAGAACAGGGATGCTTTGTAAGCCAGTTGAGGGAAAAAGAGTAAGATTATGGGTTTTTAACTGAGTCCCAGCAGTCGTTGGCTTCTGCCTGTTAACCCTTTCTTTGGGAAGTAGACTAGGGAGCACAGGCCAGGTATGAGAAAAAAGAACAGAAAAAAGCCTATGCAAGTCTAGGTCAAGAGGTACAGGTTCAGAGAAGGTTTAGGAAGATGACTGGGATTTTCCTGATTAGGCAAGCAGGGAAGTTAATGTCACCTAACAGCCCACTCTGAGTGAAGATGAGGTTGTCCATCACATGCTGGGTGTTTTGTTTGTTTGTTTTCAGATCTTATGCTGGTGCTTATGTTCAGCTCATTAGAGACAGACAGTACAACCAACAGAACACCCTTCATGAGCCACCTGACAGACATCCACATACAAGCTGAAAAGAAAAAGCATCTCACTCCAAACAACGTTCTCAGATTCCTTTGGCTGCCCATAGTTTATCCCACAGCCTCTTTGATAAGCCATAGGGTGGTGAACTCTCCTAAGTGTCTCGGCATACCACATACCCAAGGATCTGGCTCAGTTTCAACTGAGACAGCTTCTTAGTGACAAGCCTCTCACTCAAATAAAATGCATGTGGTACATGTAAAATGCATGTGGTACATGTCTATGCTGCGTACCCCAGAGCTGGATGCAGCACTCCAGGAGGGGTCTCACCAGAGTGGAAGAGCAGAATCACCTCTTTCCATCTGCTGGCCATGCTGCTTTTGAAGCATCCCAGGACACGTTTGCCTTTCTGGCCTGTGAGCATATGTTGCTGGGTTGTGTCCAGTCTCTCACCTACCATCACCCCCCAGTCCTTCTCAGCAGGGCTGCTCTCGATCTGTTCCACCCGCAACCTCTACTGATACTGGGGGTTGCCCTGACCCAGCTACAGCACCGTGAACTTGGTCTTGTTAAATCATAGGAGATTCCCAGAGGCCCACTTCTCAAGCTTGTCTGGTTCCCTCTAGATGGCATCCCGTCCTTCATGCTTTAGATAAAATTTACTCTTTTGTTAAGTGCACAGATTTGGAGAAGACAGTAAGTATTGTACACTGTCCTTGATCTGTAAATTTCCAACTTATGGCCCAGGACAGATATCTGTTAAGAATACACAAATTTGAAGTGTGAAAAAGACTAAAAGCGCAGCTCCACATTTTTTCAGCTTGGGCTGCTCAGCACAATCCTGCTTTGTCACTATTGTTGGATCCACAGATGTTGGCCGTCCCCACTACACACAGTTATGAAATGCTAGCTGTGAGACCTTCATTTGTTAGCTTGGTAATAGCTGCAGCAGCCTGTTTTCTAAAGGCCAGGGTGTTATCGTCATCTGAGAAGGGGAAGCCGAAGAGTTCAAGGCAAAGAATGCCTCTTGTTAGAAATTCTCATCTACACAAGTCTGATTGAGCAGAAAAGAGGAAAAAACAAACACAGTACTCCTGAAGTAAAGCCATCTTTGAAAAAAGTAAGCAGCTGGCTAAAGCTGAGATGTGATTGTGGTGATTTCCTTCCCACAAACCAACCGAAAGCCAAGGTTTCCTGAGGAAGAGAAATTCTGCTGTCGGAGAGAGTTCCCTGCCAAAAGAGAGTGCTCTGTTTAGGTTCAGCCACGTGCAGCAGCACCTTGATGTCTTGGAAGTTTCCCACTGTTTCCCTTTCCAAGCTTTGCTCTGTGGTAAAGATGCGCTGTATACATGCAGACAACCTCAAAGGGGGAAAAGGATGAATTCCAAGAGCTTTGCTCTGTAAACACATTACATTGAATTGATGCCATTTCAATTAAAGGAGAATCTCTCCCAGACTGCCAAGCATGAGGCTTATTCCATGTGGCCTGCAGCTTTAGCAAGACACACAAAACCATCGTCTTCTTCCCCCAGAGGGGTTCAAGTCTGCCGTCTTGAAAACTGACAATTTTTTTGCTGGTCTCTTAGTGTTAGCACACTGAGGGAGAGTCACAGAATTAGGGAATGGGTCACATTGGAAGGGTCACACAGTGGGTCACCTGGTCCAACCTCCCTGCTCAAGTATCGTCCCAGAGTACACACTAAACAGAATTGCATCCAGACAGTTCTTTAATATCTCCAGTGAGAGAAACTCTACAACCTGTCTGGGCAGTCTGTTCCAGTGTGGGGTCAACTGCACAATAAATAAGTTCTTCCTTATACTCAGGTGGAACTTTCTGTGCATCAGTTTCTGCCTGTTGCCTCTTGTGCTATTGCTTGGCACCACCATGTAGAGCCTCTTGGTATCCTACCTTCAGATACTTGTATACATTGATGAGGTCCCCTTTCAGTTGTCTCTTCTTGAGACTGAACAGGCCCAGCTCCCTCAGCTGTTCCTCCTACAAGAGATACTACAGTCTCTTAATCATCTTTGTTGCCCTTCAAGCTCCATGTCTTTCTTGTCCTGAGAAGCTCAGAACTGGACACGGCACTCCAGATGTGGCCTCACTGGGACTGAGTAGAGGGGCAGGATCACCTCCCTTGACTTGCTGGCAATGCTCTTCCTAATGCACATTAAATTCTAGGGTTGCAGGGAAATGTAGGATCAAGAGCCTCAGTACTCAATTTCCACCAGAGCTGAGTTGGATTACCCACCCAGATTATTCTGAGAGGCTCGGAGAAGGCTGACTGTCAGATGCCCAGGGTTAGCTATAAATGCAGGTGCCTACAAGAAAGAAGCAGCAAAATTTTGTAAGTTTCAGAATCACAAGTAACAAACTGAGAAAAACAGGGTAGACATTGTCCATTTGGGACAATGAGGTTACCTCCAGAAAGGTTTCCAGCACCTTTATGTTTAGTGGGACAACAGCTTTACAGACAACTTTTGTCTAAGGTTCTGCAAGCAAATACTCTCCACCCCAGAAATCCAATGCTACTGGCTGGAGATTAGGAATGAGATACCTCCTCTGACTGTCAACAAAGAAGACTAAAGAAAAAACTGCAAATACCATCGCAATAGGGAATCAGAAACTAAGACTGATGGAAAACGTAAGCCATGTCTCTCTGCTGTTAGCAGCACATCTACATCTGTGCACTTGTAATAGCACAGTTAGCAGGGTAAGCAACATTACCAAAAACTGAAGGAATCACTCAGGTACTCCATGTTCAAGCAACTGTTCTGCTACACACTTGTGCTCTGCCTTTCTAAGGCTCAGTTCCCATGGTCACTCTTAAGGAATTACTGTGTGCAAGATATGTGGCATCCCCCTGAGACTGGCACCTGACTGGTGTCACAAGAGGTATGATGCCTTACCATCAATAACTCTTGAGAGAGACTCCACAACCTACTTGCTTACAGGCAAGTAGGAGGAGTAAGGGAAGAATACCTGCAAAGACTCAGACTGTTCCTTATGAGGAATTAGCATGCTGCAAAGTTCCTTGGCAGAGCAAAAAGGGCAAATCCAAGGGATTGCCCTTGGACCTATTCATGGGCACATGAAACAGGCCTTCACTGCTGGTATAAATTAAAGAGACTATACTCTTTTACATGAAAGGGAATGCAAAGAAGGAGAGAATCAGCCTTGTGGTTCATAAACCCAGCATAAAAAGCTGGACTCACAAAATATTGTGCAAACTGAAGAGGAATACAAATGTAATCAATATAGTTAGGGATACTGATGAATGATAAGGATACACTCATACACTTCCCATTCTGATGGTCACGATATACTGGAGTCCACAAAAATTGATTTCCTTAAAGTACGAAGAGTGATAAAAATATAAAGAAACTTTGCATCAGAACACAATGATGAAAACTCTGCCAAAGCCTGAGGAAAAGCAGAGATATAGCTGAGATGGCATCACACTATGGATCAACCTGCCACTGGATTGGGCTCAGACACTTGTGACAAATAGGCACAAGGGATGCAGCGCAAATACAGTGTGACACTATATCCTGGGCATACGCTTGATGTATGGAGGATTAAATGCCACACACACACTGTCCTGGGTAGATTGTATCTAGTGCTGACAGATACCTGAGGGATCTGTCTCTTTCTTTATACACTTCGGCAATTGCCATGCCAACAAAGGATTATGGGACTGGGGGGGTGAGAAGGAGAGATCATTTCCTACTCTGTTTAACAGAGACTTTATCCTCTGGGGGGATTTTGTCAAGATGTTGGATTTCTTCTTAAATGATATTTCTACCTGCCTGTACACACTTGTGGTTCATAGGCTTTACTCCTTTCCTGTGTCCCTTTAACACAACACCTTGCTCTTCTGGAGGCCCAAACCAACCTTTGAGCCAATGTGGCCTCTCTAAGCCAGTTTGAAAACCGCTGCCCTCAACCCTTGCCTCCACGCATGCTGCAAAGGCGAGAAAACAGCCAACATGCTGCAACGACAAATTCCTTTCCCTCTCTGGCGAGCCCTGTGATTGATGGCTCCGTTCGTCAAGAGAGACAGACTGTCTGGAGTGAGAGATAGCTAACTATCACCTGGGGAGGCTATTAGAGGGAGAAGGAGAAAGAGAGGGAGAGACAAACAGACAGACTGAAAGACCAACAGACAGACAGAAAGGAGAGCTGAGGAGGGGGAAAGAGGAAAGGAGCGACAGCAGAGTGCAGATGAAAAAAAGACAGTAGCACTTGATGAATTAAGTTGTCAACTTTGGCATCACCTGTGTACCTTGTCATGCCAATAAATTCATTGAAGCTGAAGCTGCACCGCAAGTCAAGAGTGAGAGAGTGCTGATGGAAGGAAGAAATAACAGCCCATTTAAAGACTCAGAGCAATTTATTAGTTACCTCAGGAGGAAAGTAGTGACAATGGGGAAGGAGAGGTGCTTCCCCATCATGCTGGGCAGGGAAGCTCATTTTGGATTCAAGCTGTCCACCCAGTCGTGCTGCGGAAAGCAAAGAGATAGACAGAGACCTGGTTCAAGAAAGAGAAAGACAGGGGAGAGAGAGACTTACTGGGGTTCAAGGGAAACAGGGCAGGCACATGCCTTTGCATAATACTACATGCCTTGGGACATCCCTTGAGGAACTGAGGGAAGATACTGAGATCAAGCAGCCAGATACCCCTGTTGTGAGGGGAGACAAAGGGCATAGAGCACAGTCAGCATCACAGCACTGAGTGAACGTGAAGGAAAGTAGAAATGGAAAGCACAGCTCTGGCATAGAGGGGTGATGTGCTGGAAAGTAGGATGGAGACAAAATCCTCTGCTGACTGAGTTGGAAGCGTGGCACTGAGATGCAAACAGTTTTGACTGATTGCACCAGGGAGGCACTGCTCCAAGGTGCTTTCCTGCAGAGCTAAGGAGATTGTCACTAACTTTTTAAAGGATCCTGCATGTCTTAGAAGAGGAGTTGACAAGCTCCTGCCATCCCTCAGAACTCCAGTGAAGTCTGTTCAAATGGGAAAACCAATGGTATGATGCCCTCACCCAATATACTTTTTCTCCTCCTACTATTACAACTTCCCAAACTGAACAGTATCTGCCCCAGTTGTTTGAAAAATGTGTCTGTCTCTTTACTCCCTTCCTTTCTTTCCCCCAACTCATCTTTTCCCACTCAGGGGCTTCTGCAACCCCTGTGCTCCCAGAAGATGATCAGCTCCTGACAAAAACTCTCGTATCTGCCACATGGACTAAGAGTCACAGAAGCCGATTTCCAAAGCAACCTCAGACCCCCTGTAACCTCATTTGTAGCCATCCAAAGATGTTTACATTTATGTGACAAGACATGTTCACTGACCCTTCCTTGCAATGAGCCGATCTCAACCAACCGCCAGGCATTGCACCAAGAAAGAGGACACCACCTGCTCCGAGATTCATTCCTCCCGTGGCCAATGCTGCTGCGTGCTCCACTGACGCCCCGAGCTTGGACAGAGAGGAGGGAAGGAAGGAGAAAGGAAAAAATCTAGATTCCTCCTTCAGACAGAAGTATTAGTGGTATTTCCTTTGATCAAGGAGAAATTCTGATTCAGCTACGCAAGCGGAGAAGCCAGTCTTCTCAGCTTGGGTGAAACACTGAGGATTTACAACTGTTCAGGGTATTTGGAGAGTTTGAGTAGAAGTGTGTATACACATGCATAACATTTGATAAGTCCATGCAGAGATATAATACATATGGCATAAAACTATGTCACGTGGATGTCTGTGTATTTGTATACATACAACACATAAACATACTTAGAATGTGTATATATGTATAGATGGATACATACTGAAATATGCACATATACACAATATTGCCGTTTGCTCCTGAAACTCCCAGCCTCTTGGAGAGCTCTCGTTTGGCTGGTGTTTTGTGAGCTGCCAGGCAGCCATGACACCGCTGTCCTGACCGTGGTCCCCTGAGCTCTGTGGTGTAGCTCTGCTGGCTGCCTTCAATTCAGTATCAAATGAGAACAGGGATCTCGCTGAGCCAAGCTCCATTCTGATCTGACTGGTGCCCAAATCAGATCAGCTGTAGTGCCCTCGGGCTGTGGCGCTGTATTAAATGTGAGGGCAGCTTTAATCTGCCTCACTGTTTGCACAGTGGAAGCTGTGCTTGTTCTACTGGGAAATTACGAGTATGTCCCTCATTCAAGTAAAGTGGACATTTCTCTTCCAGGAGTTGTGATCTTTGTATTTGTGTAACTTGGTTTAAATGATCTAAACTGGTGGCTTCCAATCACTCTTGTTCTGAGGGCACCTTGCAATTTCCAGGGGAAGGCACATGCACTGTATAGGGAATGTAACTGCTAACAATAGGTTTGGTTCTCCTGAAGTCCATATACTTCCTAAGAGTCACAGACTGTGGCAGTCTGATGGATTTTTACTTCTATGGGGAAGAAAGGAAAAAGTCTCATGATTCATAGTCTTCTTCTGTCAGGGGTATTGAGTTGATTATTGACCCTTTAGCAACAGGAGCTGAAACATGATGCCACAGACATGGGGACCTTTTGTCACATGTAGGGGCTTGCAGTACACTTAAGTGTCCCTGTCTCCTTGAAAGGTTACCAGGCATATCCTGCCCCACCACAAGAAGTCACTTCTAACCACACACATTCCCATTATGGGCATAGTTGCTCCTGAAGGCACCCCCCTGACCCTCTGTAGTGCCTCACTGTCCCTCCCACAACAGAAGGCCACATGTAAATCCCCGAATGCCAGGCTCTCAGAGCAGGACAGCACCTACACCAGCAGTAGTGTCCTGGCACCTGGGCATTGGCTCAGAAAGCACTGACATCAGGACCATGCCTAAGGAGTCTCTTTCTTAGGGAATGTGGGTTCTTCTGTCACACCTTAACAGTTCATGAAGAGGGCTGGTGTCAGGATCCCAGTGTCACAGGAAAGGAATACCAAGCACATTGAAGGCGATGTGACTTATCCAAAGGAGCAGATGGGACCACAGCTGAGGCAGGTGGCTGTGAGGTTGACACTGGGTTGGTGGTAAGGAAGGCTAGCTTCTTACTCTGCCATTGTGTGGTTCTGAGCCACTTGTTCCAAACCCTCTTTACCCTTCTTTTTCTTCCCTCTCCCACTCCTTCTGTTTTCCAGTTCTTTTGACCAAGAATTCACAAGCTCCGTGTGTGTGTATACACACCAGTAGCCTGGGACTCACTTGAGCTTTTCTGTTACTGTAACAATACAACTGGAACAACCCAGAATTTCGGACTTGCCACCCAGCAGTTTGACCAGGGTTGTGCTTTTGCAAAGACCAGGCCTGTGTTCTAGGCCTATTTTTCGAAAATCTAATTTGTAGACATGAGACCTTGCAGAGGAAACAGTATTAGCCAGAAAAATTCCCTTCCTCAAAAAGCCATTTAAAACCAACCGTGACCAACTTGCTATCCTGAACTGCTGAGGAGCCCAGGACACCTCAAAGGTGGCTTGCCTTTATCTGTGTTTAGCCAAGAAACAGATAAAAGTATTGTAAGGCGGTGATGGGATCATGCTAGAGGCTACAGACAGGAAGAATGACTGAATTTCATTTGAAAAGACTGTTCAATAGTAGGGATGCCGATTAATGAATAAATGAAAATTGGTGACATTCATTATGACATTTAAATTACTAGATGCCAAGTGTTTGTTAAAATACGACGTGGTCTGGAGGGAGGCAAACAAATAAAAAGGGCTTGGAGAAGCAGCAGTAATGGTGACCCAATTCATTTAACTATTGATAAAACACAGGTGAGGAAACATGCAGGAGAAAAAAAATCTCTGCAAATCATCAGCTAATGGATTAAATGCATCTGAGTGTGAGATGGAAATTAACTGATCAATTCACTCAACAGCTGCTAATTATATGTGACAAGGCTTGCAGAACTCCAGAAGTGTATGGAGCTCAGAGGAAAACAGTGCTTGGTAGAAAAATTTGAAGGCTGCCTCTTGCCACTGTGGGGTACAACATTTGCCCCAGTGAGAGAATGTCACTGTCACTGAATAAAATTTAACTCTGCAAATGTTTGAAGTCTGTATTTCAAAAGCATGGAAAGAGGGGTTCTCTCTTACTGCTTTATAACAACTTGCAACATTAGGTATAAATATATGGTACCAAAATTAACATGCCAATCTAAACAAAATTAAATGTAATGCTACAGTCAAAATGAAACCTTTTTGCCTCATTGCAGTTAAACATTTTGACATTAGAGAAACGAAACTAGAAAGTTAAAATGATTTGTTGTGACACTCATCTGTCCAAAAAAATTGTTGCGTCACCATGCTCCTGCAAAATTCTTTGATGCTAACAGAACTGATCTTCCAACAGGAACTTATCTCACATTTTATGATCAGTACTTTCACACTTTCTTTTTGAATTTTACTTACCACTTCCATTTTGGCTTGCACCATTTAGGAAATGATCATGGGGATATTGACTACCTTTTCTCTCCTTTTAGGTTTACTCTTCTCCTTGGGACTCCTCTAAAGTAATGCCCTTGGAGAGTCAGAAGATTGTAGGATATATAGAAAATAAATAAATAGTAATGATTAATTAATTGATCACCAGGGAAAGATTAATACCAAAATGAGATTTTTCCCTGAAGGAGGTCAGAATGGGAACCTCACTGGTGCAATTCTCACCCTGCACTGTAGCACTGACATTGGAATACACTTTTGGAGCAAGGATAAGTGCTAAGCACATGTATCAGCAATTAAATTACGAATTCAAAGAGGAAAAACAGCGGGGCTTATAAACCAGATGAAACTTCCAAATCAGGTGTCTCAGGCCTGACATTCTGACACAAGCAATGTCAGTTCTGGACATGGTGAGATCTAAGCCAAGGCACACTTCCAGATTCATCATGCTAACAATATTTATTATCTATTCTCAAACCCCAACTCTGTAACTTGTGAGGGTCCACTATGTTCTATGCATGGCCTATGATATTATTTTTAGACTGGTTCTAAAATTCATGGCTGAAGGGAATTCAGAGGATGCAATGTTTAATACAGTACCTCATGAACTCCCGCTAGCAAATTTAATTCAATCTGTCTTGGGTTAGGAGCACTGTCACGGATTGGCAATTGCCTGAAGAACCATAAACAAGGGATAATGACAAGGGGCATGTAAGAGCAAAGTTGTAAGCAGGTGTAAGTGAGGTGCTGTAGGAATCCATGTGATGTCTGTTTTCATTTAACGTCTTCATTAATGATCCTTAAGAATAGCTTACTAATGAAAGTGGTGGATGATGCTCAACTGAGAGGAGCTGCAAACATTCATCAGGGCAGATGAACATAAAGAGGTACACAGGGATTAGTCATAGGGGCAGAAAGAAAATAATGGAACATATTGATTATTTCTACTGAAGTAAAAAAATCAGCTCGTGGTAAGGGAAGATCATGGGCGTTGAAGAGACCTCCACATCTTTTCAGACAGAATGGGTGTGCAACTTTGGGTGAGATTTCTCAAAGCACTGAAGAATGTAAAACTGTGGGTTGTCTGAACTCAAGACAAGAATAAATGGTAAAGCATCCAGGCACCCTATGAACTAGATGGAAATGTCATCTAAGGCCCAATTTAGAATACATCTGTACCGGAGACGGCACATCAGCCCATATCTATTTTCACAGATGGTTAAAATATATCAATTAAATAATGCTTCAAGGATAATGTTTCCCTCATTTGAGGCATAATTAACCACAGTGAAGCAGAGAGAAGGAGAACACTGAAATTCCTGGATTCAGTATGCTTAACAGTAATGCTGAAGAAGTATCCCTAGGAACAAGACAAATGACATAGCAGAAGAGTAAAGTTTTAGACAAAAAGATACCATGTGGTGGAAGAATGGTCCTCCTCAGCATTGCTAACAATACATATTCAATGCTACAAGTCATTCTGCTGCAGCACCCAAAATGTGTGGAAAAAAGCAGAAGAGGCATTCCTTGGCTTGCTAAATCTGAATGTAAAAGAGGACAATGCAGCAGCTCTTGCACAACATCTCACTGCAACATGAAAACCTGACTAGATCAAGGCTCATTTCACAGCATTCCACAACATGGCTAAGCCTTCATCTGAGACTGATCTATACTACTTGCAGTTAGCCAGAGAACAGCTTGATATTTAACTCCCCAAGTAACCCAGTGCTGGAGTATCCCCCCTGCACTCCTGAAAAATTGGCCAGAATTTGCTCTGCTTGCTGTAAATGCAGAAGGTCACAGGACTGTGTTTTAAAGTGTTAACTCTTTCACAGCTGTTAATCCTTGTAATTTTGCATTCCAAAACCACAGTACTTGAAAGACTAACTTATCCCTTATAGCAGCTGTGTTTCCTTATATTTAGTATTTGTATTTAAAAAAAAAAAATTAAGGGAAAACAAAGCAGAAAAAGCAATCCAAATGAAACAACTTACCAGGAGTGAAAAGTAGTAAATAATTTCACCTTTCCCTTCTTTACATCACCTGTGGTCCATCTGTGCCTGCTCCAACTCCTTAATTTAAAGTCTTTAAAACTTAACTGGGCAAAAAGAAGCCGAAAATGTATGTAACGCTAAAAAATGTATGCTTATGTATGCTAAAAAATTCTGAATGAACGGGGTGTCAAGGGACAGAGAAGACAAGGAAGTTATCAAAAATAGAATATTCTACTGATTACAGCAGTTCAGAACCAGGCCCTGCCACTCATTTGCCCTTATTCTGGGCAAGCTTCCATGTGCCTCAGCTCACCGGGAGTTGCAATCTTTTTTCATACCACTCCATTTTTATCAGGTCCATTTTAACTGTAGACTCTGTAGGGCAGAGACTATCTTTCAGGCTTTGTTCACAACCTTACCTCAGAGCCTGTGGATGGTACACTAGTTTTAATTGGAATAAGCAAAATGAAATTATGTTTCTTAGTCTGTACCATAAAAATGCCAAATGCTAAGTTAAAAAATGCCAAATGTTAAGTTAAAAAAGAAATCTGGTTTTTAGTTATCTAAGAGCTAAATAAGTAATCTGAAGTATTAGTTCACTTGCAGAACTGTGGCTTTAATTCTGTATGGTGTTCGTTGCAAAATGGCAAAATTAAATATTAAATCCTCACTAAAAAAAAAATTGCAACTGAGCTTCAATAAAACATGGCAACTCAGCCTGAAATATATTTTTTCCACTCAGAAAATTATGTTCAGGATGCTTAAAATAACATTATTTAAGGTAGGTTAGAATAGTTCCCTTTTTAAAGTCGATGAGATGAAGAAAGGAGAAGCAACGGAGCCCAGAGAATTTAAGGGACTTGCTGAAAACCACAAAGGACATAAGTGCTTTTGTCAGGAGGCCTCATATTTTCAATTTTGGGCTTAGATCCCAGGGTCACAGAATCTGAGAAGAAGTACTTTTAGCACATGAAAAGCGTGATGCTATGAACTGAGTGTTTTAACGCGCACACACACACAGAATATCCAATAACAAATTCAGAACCTAACCCCAGAGGCCAGTTTTCAGGCACACAGGCACTCCACAGGGCACCCAGCTGCAGTAAGTGGACCACTAGTTTTGATAGCTAAGGTTTTCTTCTCCTTCTCAAGCCAGATTTCCAATTTAGCAGAACAGCTCTCCTTGTCCTGACAGGCAAATGTATATTGTCCCCTTTTCTGTCGACAGACAGCAGAGGGTAGGAGGAAGCAAGAGAGGTTCAGATGACTTCCTGGACAAAGGAGGTTTGTAGCTGCAGCCTGATGAACATCGGAGATAAGAGCAGCAACAGCAAATTGGCCCCAGTGGGAATGGCAGCAGCAATCTTTTCACCTAAAGGCAAGCCAGCAATTACACTTGCAGTGCCCAGTGTCTGTCTGTCTGTTCCTGCCAGTGCCCTCCCATCTCTGCCCCCACGGCCCCCCCACTCACAGACCAGGTGTGCTCAAGGCTACTGCTGCATTATTCACAGCTTGAAAAAATTCCAGTCCTTTTTCCTGCTCAGGTGTCTGAAGCCAGAGCTCTGAGCCTTATCACACTGGATAACAAAATCGAGAATAAGGTTTGGGTAGAGAGGCAGGAAAAAGCATGCCCTGCTATGTGCATGTACTCGTTCCACCTAGGTAGACATAGACCACGGGGGAAGGCTGTCTCAGCCCTCCATATCTCAGGAAATGATCTCATGTCTCTCTGGACCAGGGCCAGAGCCTTTGGAGATCCCACTCTAGTGGGCAGTGCCTTCCACCAACATTAGAACTGCTCCAGAAGCATGTCAGACCAACTGTGCATGAGCTTGCAGAGGGCTGGAAGCACTGCACTGCTCTCCAGAGCAAACGGGAGCATGGGCGGTCTTCTCCTGCATAAGGAGTACAGCACATTAGCCATGGGGAACTGGGAAGAAGGAAGCCCAGATTCCCTGTCCACAGATAACTTCCAGAAAAGCAATTGGCATTCCTGACATCCCAAGGAGCAGTGCAACCACCCAAGATTTCTGACAGCATAAATACAGCAGCACTAGCTGGGGAGCACTTTCCCCTCAAGGCAGCAGGACTGCAGAGTTGGCTGACAGGGGGCTCTGTCCCGGCCTTCAGCACCTGCTCCAAGGCTGGCTGAATGCCTGTAGCACCTCCTGGCACACAACAAGTTAATAAGGAGACTCTCAAAATTCTCTGCATGCATGTGAACCTCCCTCTCTGAGCTCCTTCCTTTGTCCCAGCTCCCTTCCCTATTTTCCTGAGTCAGCATGCTCATAGCACTCAGCTACAGGAAAAAGGCTTAATAGGATAGCTGGACAAAATTAAAGGGGCGTTATTAATTTGACAGGTGCTGCTGCCTGGTGTCATGTCCCAGGTTTGTCCTATAGCTGTGCTGATTATTTTCTCTCCTTGGATCAGGGACGTTTCATTTATTAGCAGTGAACTTCCCCCTCACTGCCTGCAGCCACTGCTGCTCTGATCTCCCCAATTCACTTTGCAATTAAATTTTGTCCTCTTGTGAAACGACTGTGCAGGAAAGGTCTTGTGTTTTGTTTTCTTTCTCTCCCCCTTGACCAAGTTCTACTTGGCCAAAACAGCCTCTGGAAATCCTAGCAGAATCTCAGACAGAGTAAAGCTGGCTGGAAACCGTATTATACAAAAAACAGTCTAGAAGCTCTACCTTTATGTACCTGAAATACTCATCTCAACTGGGAAGAGGGAACAGGGGCACAGGAGGCCACTGAGTCTTAGCTGTAGAGGTATAAATCTGATGGAACCATGGAACTGCTGGAGATTTACATGAAGGTGGCTTGGAAGGAGACACGAGGGGTTTTGTGTTGGGAAAGCCTGAGACGAGGAGCATCAAAATCATCACATACAAACACTGGTTATCAAACCAGCTGATGGGCAGGAAGACTGGAAAACACAATTGTCCCATTTAAGTGATTTACTTTATTGTCACTGCTGCTAACACGATTTTTTTTTTTCCCCCAGGAATCACATTAACAGCTAAAAAACTGCAAATTCAACTGAAATCTGCTCAGGATCTGTTTTTGCTCCGTAAAGCTCCAGAATTCACATGGTATTTTGTTTGTTTCTTCTCATCCCACTCCTCTTCTACATAAAATTCCCTAGAAACCTTCATGTAAGTAATAAATGATCCCTTTGCTCTTTCCCCTTATGAATCCAAACCTTCATGCCTCCCTTCTCTTTTGCTTGTTCCCCCCAGAAATAAATGACATCTTTGCCCGGACTGTTCATGCCAACCCTTTCATTCATTCCTAGGATTACCTGCTAGAACATACCAGTCTGACATTCCTGGTTTCATGGGACCGGACAACCTCTCATAAGCTCTGGCTGTCCCACAATCTTTAATTAAATGCAAACACTTTTCTCTAGGCTTCCTTGGCATTCCCTAAGTCCCTGTTCCCTTTCTTACCACTGAATATGTCAAAGGCTGAAGACAATAGAAGTGATATTACTCTTTCTTAGGAATGAGCACTTTTTTTCAGGACTAAGTGGCCAGAACTGATGCCAATTATACCAGCTTTTTAATGACTTCATTACTGCTAGAGCCACTATAAAGCACAGCATTGAAAGGCTGGACCAGCTTTTTTAACTGCACAGAGGTACCGATCATTGTGCTTTTATGTACTTGAGATGTTCTTTCTGATCCTTCACTTCCCCAAGCCAGGGATAGCTCCCCAGGCCAGAGAGAACAGAATAAGGAAAATAACCTGGCTAATGCAGATGGCATAAGTTGCCTCTCTCTGGAGATCTCCATGTGAGAACCACAGAGCACTTTGGGCTGTTTTAAGCATAACAGCTGGCCAAGCAGCAGAGGTCAAGACAGAAAGGAAAAAAAGGAGGAGAGAGCTCAGCATGAAGGATTCACAGAGCATCACAGGATTTCTCTCCAGCACAGCGATCTGGCAATTCCCAAAAGGCAGTGGGTCAAACTCTGCTCTTATCCATAGCAGCATGAACAGAGTTAAGTTCCCTGACTGCTGCATATCGCAATACTAAATAAGTGCCTGGGTGCTGCATTTGGAGACAAACCAAAGGAACAGCAGGGAAATGCTTTATAAAGTGGTGGACCACTGTTAATCCCTTAACAAGGGAAGGTAAGAAAAAAATCCAGGGTGTCTGACACCAGCTGCCTGGGAGAAGATAAGGAGACCAAAGGGCTGAGATGTTTCTCAGGCTGAGGGGATATTCCTAAGATACAAGAATACATGTCCTCCTGAGCTGGGAGGGCGCAAGGGAAGCAGCTGCCTCCTAGAAGCCGGAGGAAATGATTTTGCTTCTTGCAAGTGACTGGGGCTGCTGTAGTTGAGTTTGGCGGACCATAATGAGGAAGAGCAGCCTGGTCTGTGACATGAGATGTTGGGACAGAAAGCAGTACTGGATTAACTCTCACTGGCATGGGCAATTCTCAGTATTGCTGCGAAGTGCAGCTCTGTCTCCCTCTCTCTCCCTCCTCCAGCCACAGGGTGCTGATGGCTGCCTGCTAGCCACCCCTTTGCTGTGAGTAGCCAAACAATGCCATAAGTCTCAGCCTGATGGTAGTGTAGTCCATGCCCACAGGAACTCATGAGAGCATGTTAAGTCTTTTCCTGTACAGCATATGATCCTGGCTACTTTCCCTATTACAAATCCAGTGGAGGTTCACTTTTGATGTGGCCAAGGGAATTGAGGTGGAACATTTGGAAAGAGCCTCTTCTGACTGTTGGGCTAGGGGGATGAACAGTAGGATACAAGGTCCAACATATATGAACTTGCAACCAGAAAAGGAGGAGGATTTCAGCACTTTTGCGGATGGACTTGTGAGGAGGGAAGGGCAAACCGTTGTAGGAGTTCTGAATAAAGAGACCATCTGACAAATGGGTGAATGGCATGGGTGCATATTTTTGTTCTTGCACTCTGCCTAACTAATCTTCCAGCTTCCCTTCTCATCTCTGTCTTGAGTTCACCTCCAATTTTCATCCCTCAGCCTTTAAAGCAAGAGGAGCACCAGCTTTCCCCCAACTTTGAAGCAGAGCCTATAGAACAGTAAGAAACATGCTGTCTTGGCACCAGAGGAGCACTCTACCAGCCCTGACACCAGGTCTGGAGGAAGCAACTGGGGCACTTGGCACTTATGTGTCCTGCTGCTTCTGTTCTATGTCCCCTCCACCAACAATTTCACTTGCCTTATTAACTATTCCCAAAAGCTCCACTTTTTGCATGTGTGCTTGTTTGGGTAATTCTTGTTTCCTCCCATTTAGCGCATATGAAAAAAAGCATTAGCGACACTCTTGGTTTTAAATGAACCCTATTAATATTCAACTCTGCAAGGAACTGTGGGATAATTTTGATAAATGTGACTGGGAAGCCTAGCTGACAGAACCAAGCACAGCGCTAGTGTGTGTTCACAGCCCATTGCTGCACACACAGAAGGGGGCAAGAGGTGGGCGCAGCATGGGACTGGGGGTGAGCCAGGCAGCGGGGAGAGCAGAGGCAGGGGGTCTGTTCAACAGGACAGATACAGTGCTGTAGGACAGACTCTTCAAAAGATCAAGAGCAAAACAGGCTTAGTGAGATGTGAATGGGGAGAGGAAAACAAAACAAGATGCAGTTTGGAAAAAGCAGGCTGGAACAGAGGGGAGGGGGGAGAAGGAAACCAGGAAACTTATAGCAAAATGGAGTTAAAGGTGACACTAGGCAGGAAATCAGACACAAGCTTGCAGAGAAATGAAAAAGGCTTGAGTGAGACCAAATGCACCCAGGCCACAGTTCAGCAGAGCACACTAATCATTTGAAGGCACCTCCTTTGGTCGATGTACTTGCCCACTTAAAGTAAATGCTTCTGTGGTTCACTGACTGGCAACCTCATGCAGCACCATCTTACAAGAAATGTATTGAAAATGAGAGGTAGGAGCAAACAGAAATGCACTCGAGGGGTATCAGCAGCTGAGATGAAGAATCACCTGTGCCAAAACTTTTGCTGTAGACTCTTAAGGACTATTAGTTCTCAAAAAGGAAGGTGCAGCTAAAGGAAAGGTGGTTGAAACTAGAAATGAGTTCAGAAAGACTCTGTGAAGACATTAGGTATGTGATTATTCTCGATGGTATGTGCTTTTAGACATACCATCTCTGAAAATGAATAGTTAGAGTCCACTGTTTATTTCTGTAGGTGACTGCAAGTCATGCATTTCCACTTAATGCATGAGGTAAGTTCAGCTCAGAAAGAGAAAGAGACTGCTGGGCATTCTCATGAATGCAGTTTAGCCTTCAGAAGCACACAGCAGCAGCTGGAATATCTCATAGTCTTTGGAGCAGTGCGAGAATATACACACTGGTAATGAGTTTTGGTGTTTTTTTCTTTTCCCAGGTGTAATTTTTTTTTTCTTTTTCTTAATTCTATGAAATTACAAATTTATATCCAGAAGACTTAAGTTTCAGGGAAATTTGACTTTCCTGGCTAGGTATATGCATTATGGCTAGATCTGGTCTTCAAAACTGTGGCCAGCACCCAGGGTAGACTAATTCATCAATAACTGCTAGGAAGATAGTCCAGACAGGACAGTGAATGCTGGGAAGGACAAAAAGTTATTCCTGCATACCCCTAAACCAACCTCTATGAGCATCTCAGTATTTCACTTGGAAACAACACTGCTTATTTTGGGCTTGTGGCTCGTCATTTCTTTGACAAGCAACATGAGAAACCTGTTTAATTAAAAATAAAGGCAAAACTTATATGAGCCGTCTGTAACAATCTGTCATGAGCTTTACTGCAAGGTCCTTGAAAAGACAGACTTCTATCACAGCACACAATAACACTACAAAGAAGCGTGCCTCAGCAGCAGATCTTCTCTTGCTCAAGAAGTACGGGAACTACATGTCAGGATTCCTGTCTTCTCCTTCCCAGCCTCTCCAAGAACCTTTCCCACACCAGGTGAATCCCAGCCACTGTTTCAAGCAGTTCTGAGCCAACACACCTATGTGTGCCATAGCCTGTTTTGAGCTCTCTGCAAGATGCTGCTCCACAAGTGGTTGATCCTGTAAAACTAATTTGCTTTTCCTGCAAAGCAGGCAAACACATGAAAAACGCCAGGATCGTTTAGCTGCCTCTGACGTGCCGGCTGTACCCATGCTGCGAGGTTCTGGAGAAGCGTGTACCTCTCCTTTCGGAGAGCAGCTGCTCTTCGCCTGCAGCTGGTGGAGCCAGCTCCATCTGGAGGCCAGATCAGAACCCATTAAGCACAGAGATAGTAGACTGCATGGAAGTGGAGCTTGCAAGGCAGGGAGGCAGGCAAAGGCTTGGCTGCAAAATTTCACCTCTTGTAAAGAAAGGAAAGGGAAAGGGGAAAAAAACCCAACCCACGCAGCCTATTGAGCAATTGTTCCTGCATAGCCTCTCCAGTCTAATTGATTTGGACACCACAGCTAATTTTCACTCAGACATCTGTTAGCACACATTAGTGCATGTCATTAGCCAGGGAAGCACAGATTAGATGGAGGGGCAGAACTCAAAGGCCCTAGTTTGGGATGCTGGAACAAGCAAGAGGAAGGACAAGAGGGAGAAGATGTTTGTGCAGGGCTGGAATAGTTGGAAGGAGTTCAGAGTAAAGGGGAAGGATTTGGCTAGCTCAGAACATTCTCACCAAAGAGTTACTTATGCTCTGCTTGCTTACCCCTGCCACAAGCATGCCCCTTTCGTTTACAGGCATGCCACAAAGGTCCTGGTCCTCACCAGCACAGAGGCAATAAAGCCAGAGCTCCCACGAGGAACTGTAAAGTGTATTCTTCCACATTTTTGCTGTTTGCAGGTCCTTTGGTTATGATTGGAGGTCTCAGAGACAAAAGAAAGGGACAAGAGAAAAAGAAAATTACCTTTCTCACCTCACTCCAGCACGGTGTCAGGTTGCTCTGGAAATGTTCTATATTTAGAACTTTACAAGTATGATGAGTCCTTCCACTGGAGAATCAGAACTATATACAAAAGGTACTGGCTAGAAGAATGGGACAGAAGGGAAATAGTAGGACATCAGCAAACCCAATAACCTTTACAGCATTCCTCAGGGCTATTTTGCAGTTTGTGAGTAGCTGTCCATTTTTACCACCTATAACACTAGCAGGTCAGAGAGATGATAATTTCAGTCCAGCTACAACTGGGTGCACACCAAACCCACCACTTGATACAGCCTACCTTGTCCACCAGTGAGAAAACATCCTCCTACCCAGCTATTTTTTTTTTTTTCAGGAACAATATAAACCCTCTGTCTACTGTCACTGCAGCAATATGGAGGCATGTGCTCAAATCCAAAGCCACCCTGCATAAGCAATTTCCCAGCTGAAATCCCACAACGCAATGTTCCCATCAGGAGTGGCTGCCGCCACAGACATCACGGGTTCCACAGCGTACGAGGTGCTGTGACTCTGCTGGCAGCACGCCCTGGCAACACCAGGGCTCTACATAACTTGGAAAGGAGTTATTTGGAGCTATATTTGTTCACATACATGGAAGAAAAGGTAAAGATGAAGAGCATAAAGAAGTTTCTCTGGGCATGTTTCTGGTTTCCCACAGCTTTCCTGTGAAAGGTGGAGTTGCTGTATTGATTTGCTGATGCCTGAAAAAGAGTTGTGCTCATTCTTTCATGTTTCTACTCCATGAAGGTAATAAAAGAGGCTTTCTTTCCTTGTGGGTCATACTTTGCACAAAACACATGGGAGCCCTAATAGCCTTGAGGCTTTAACTCCTCCTCCAACTGTGGTGGAAATCAGCCAACAGGCTTCTGGGTTCAGAGGACTGACAGTCACCACGACCATGCAATATTAATTTCCTTTGAAACAACAAGCGAAAAGTTGATGAAACGGCCTTGTTCTGCTTTAACATGCTGCTTGGGATGGAGGGAGAGGCAGGATTTGTCAACTGAAACTCCACTGATGGAGTGAAGAGGTCAACATCCATTATAGGGATGATGCAGATGAAGGTAAGCCTGTCAGTCATAGGATGAAAAATGAAGCCCTCACCACCCATCTAGTGTATAGTATCTCTGGTTGCTCACAGTGAGTCTCATCCTCCATTCCCTTGCATTGCTTTTGCTTTGGCATAGCTCCTCTGACATTAGCAGAGTTGCTCCCACCCCTTCCGAGGGATCGTGCTCTGCCTGACTTTGACAGACATGTCACTTCCAATTTGGAGGAGGACTGACACATAAACATCTGCACAGCCCTCTGCAAAACCGCCCCTCTCATGCAAGCATCTGCCAGCTGAGAAACTCCATTCCACAAAACAAAGCACTGATCGGGGTGGTGGCAAGGGAAAATAAAAGCCAATATTCCCACCCCAAACAGGTGACCCCTTGAAAAATACAAAGCAAACAGCTCTCAGTCCAGCAAACTGCTGCAAAAGTGCTCTGGTTTTGATCCCCTGATGAGACAGAAAACACATGGGAAGAGCTGCAAGAGGAACTATAAAACTGAGCAATTAGCCAATGACCCACTGAGATTTGCTTTGCTCAGCAGCTGCACAGTACACACAGATTATGTATCTGCACCATCGGGAGGGAGCAGTGCTAGGCTGGCATCTTGCAGGATTGCCCCTCTTTTTGCTGTAGACCCCTTTCTGGGCATAACTGTCAGGTTTTGGATTTTGGGGGGTGGAGCACAGGGTGCCCTGTGTGAAGCAGGTCATGGGTTACCCCCTGCTAGTCTTGGTTGGTCCCATCAGCTCTGCAAAGCTCTGCAACAGCCAGCACGGATCCACTGCATCCCAGTGCCACAACAGCCAGTCAGAGGGGTCCCAGCCCTACTGCCCCAGTGGGGTAGAGGAGGGTGGCACCACTGGGGCAGGGGGTTCTGGAGGGGATGGGTAGGGAAGTGTGAGAAGACAAACAAGAGAAAACAAGGCAGAAGGTGTGAGGATGCACAAAAGGAGACCCAGGAGGTGACAGAGAAGCAGATACAGAAGGATGCGTGTGGAAGGGGACATTGCTGGGGAAAGAGCTGGGAACAGCTGTTGGAGGGAGGCATGCTGTGCTGGGGGATAATTTGGAGATAGAGTGGTTATGGGGAACCCACACTATAACAGTGACATCCCTGAAGAGACTGTAGTCCATGGAGGACACAGACTGTAGCGGGAAAAGAGTAAGAAGGAAAGAGCCGAGGGAAAAAAGAGTAGGAAACCAGGAGCAGCAGTGAGAAACCATACTGTCCCAACTCCATCTCCTGCACTGCCTGTTGTGTCACCCAAAGGACTTGCAGGAACAGAACATAACGAGGTCAAAAGAGGGGGAGAGCGGTCTCAAGGTGGAAGGAGAGGTGTTGGTGTGAGGCTGACCCTGAGGAAGCAGTTGAAAAACAGTTTCCCTTTGTTGCATTGTTTCTCTTCTTTTGTTTCTTAATAGCCAAACAAGACATTAAGAGTTTGCGTTAGTGAGAAGTCAATTAAATGAAGTTAATTTGCCCACACCAACCCCCAGCCTGGTCTCTAAGAGTCGGTTGGTACTAACAAGATGAAGCTTTATGTGGCTGCTCAAAAAATAGTCAGGTGAGGGAAAGTCTGGGGTGTGCTCCTCCTCCTTACATTATCTACTTGAACACCATGGCTACCAAAGTCTATGAAGCCCATCATGAAAGGGAACTGAAAATGGGATTTGTTTTAGTTTGTGCCAGGGGCAGCCTTTATTCCACTGCGTGTCTTCCCACAGCCTGACTGCATGGGCTTCATTATCAGTGTTTATCAAGGACCTCAAAGCGTGCTGTTCAAGTCCTATAATTCCTGCACTGGTGAAACACCTAATTACCATCCTAAATATATCTGTGGAGAAGTCGAGGCATTAATGAGGTAGGGTGGGGGAAGTGACTTACTGTGGGTAATATGAATGACTGACATACTAGGAAGGGTACCCAGCAGCAAACCCTCCAGGCTTATACTCCAGCAGAAAGTAAATAAATAAAATAAAATAAAAAGTGGACAAGAGGAAGCGAGAGAAGGAAAAGGAAGAAATAAATGCAAGATGAGAAGGAGAGAGCACACAGACTGAGAAAAGCTGTCAATGGAAAAAAAGGCTGTTTCAGTGCACGCCAAGCAAGAAATGGAAGTGACAGCCTGAGCTGCAGAGCGAAAATGCCCCAAATTAAATGGGAAATAGCCAGTGTGGCCTACCATAACTTCCACAGTACAAAAAAATTTGTATTTGGGATGCCTGTAGAGGAGGCAGGAATCTCTCTGACATTTGCATGCCTCGGGGCTTCCCTGAAGGGCATGTTTCCATTGGCAAAGAGAGCATTTGGGACAGTTGTATAAGATGCTGTGAACAAGGCTTGCAGCATTTAACCTCCATTAGGAAGTAACAATTTACTCACTCGCTACCAGTTACCAGGTACCAGGGCTGAATTACACAGGAGATTTTAAAGGAAGGAGCATCCATACATTATCACAGCAAACAAGTCAGTGTGACTTCATTCAAGGGTATCATCCACCCTGGAACCTATTTCACATCTCGTTGGCCAGCTGAGTGAGAGCTGATTGCACACACTCCCTTGTTTCTCTGTCTCTGTATATGGTAGAGGAAGACCCCAATTCATTAAAGGAAACAGAGCGAGGTAAAGAGCCCAGCCCCTGCTTGTTAACCTCCTCTGGAAAAGCAAATTCCTACAAAACCAAGAGTCTCCTAGAGAGCTTTTGCATCAGCAAGAGAAGGAAAAGAACTTTGCTTTTCCTCAGTCTCTCCAGTATTATGGCACAGCAGTGACATCACCGGATCTCTGATGTAATCTCCCTGCTACTTAACTAAGCTCTGCGAAATGCAGGGGTTTTCTCCACTGCCTTTCTGCACTCTTCTATGTCTTGCCCCTGCATCCTCCCCATGACACAGATTCTGGCTGGGTTTTTCAGGTACACAAAGCAGACTAGCTCCCCACACCTTTCTTTGATACACGATAGGATCATAGAATCATTTAGGTTCAAAAAGATATCTAAGATCACTGAGTCCAACCGTAATCCAGCACTGTTAAACCCACCACTAAACCATGTCCCCAGGTGCCATATCTAAACATCTTTTAAACATCTCCATGGATGGTGACTCCACCACTTCCCTGTGCAGCCTATTCCAGGGTTTGACAATTCTTTTGGTGAAGAAATTTTTCCTAATATCTAATCTAAACCTCCCTTGGTGCAACTTGAGGCCATTTTCTCTTGTCCAAACCCAACTTCACTACGACCTCCTTTCAGGTAGTTAGATAAAGTTCCCCCTGAGCCTCCTTTTCTCCAAATTGAATAACCCCAGCTCTTTCAGCCATTCCTCATCAGATCTGTGTTCCAGACCCTTCACCAACTCTGTTGCCCTTCTCCGGACACACTCCGGCACCTCAATGTATTTCTGGTAGTCAGGGACCCAAAACTGAACACTGTATTCAAAGTGCAGCCTCACCAGTGCCATGTACAGGGGAGTATACAGGATCACTGCCCTAGTCACATCATCACACAGCCTCTCTTCGCCTGTCCCACCATCCAAACAACAGCCTTAGTACCACTAGCACTCCTTCCCTGGGTTATTCCTCCAATGTGAATCTCTCTGGAGATCAAGGACAGGATGGTCAAGAACAAGAGGGTACTCAGAACTCTTGGTTTCTGCTACAGTCTTCCAGTTAGGGCAGAAAACACCACCTGTTGTCCAATGAAGCTTTGTATGTTCATTATAGTTACCTGTGATAACACAGGATCACTTCTGAAAACCTGCCACGTACATACCCTGAGTCTACAAGCCTTCTGCAAGCAGCCTTACAAGTAAAGAGTTGAGGCTCAGAGAATATACCCCTACAGCTACTTGGAAGCCTGGTGCACAGAACAGGGTGGGATCTAGATACCCCCAGTAGCTACCAACATGGCACTGACCTTGTTCTCTACTCTAAAGGAGAGCAGAGCCTCCTTTCCCTCCTGCCTCCCTCGCTCTTCTCAGTCAGGTTGGCCTTGGCTTCCCCACTGCCTTGTAGTGGGAGTGGCCACTGCAGTTCCCCAAGGAATGTTTTAGCAGGAGGGGTCTTGCCTGTTTTCATGCTGCCTGTCACACACATTTTGCTCTGTCCTGTACTCCTCTAGTGATGAGGCGAAGCTTTCCCACAGCTGGTGTAGCAGGATGAGCCAGGGATGGCCCGGCTGGCAGAGGAGCCCTACCTCACCTTCACCCTTGATGAGAAGGCAGCGCCAGGTAATAGGATGACAACGACAGCTGGAAGCCAACTGTGTGAGCTGCTCTCCTGGCCAGCCTCAGTTCCTCTTCTCCAAATCCCACAGCCCACAGCAGGAGGTGTGCAGCCATTATGAGACACATTATACTGCGGTGCCTTCAGGCACAGAAACTCTGCCAGCAACTAGCTACTTGCTCTGGAGAAACAGGGAAAATGCAACTTTCTTTCTTCTCTTTCCTTTTTTTGCCCTGTGGATGAGGTGCAACCTATTTTTTTAACCTATTTAAAGGCTTTCATTCTGCTGTCTGTCACAGTATCTTCCACGACAGTCAAAGTAACATGGAAGTCCCCAACAGTCTTCTTGGAGCCTGAGACATATCAAGACAAGCCTAACATGAAGCGATATTTACTTCCTTTTCTTCTTTGTATTGGTTGTCAATCTGCAATGGTTTTGAGAGGAAAACCAAATATGCGTGTGCCCTTTGCACTTCAAACAAGGAAGACGTCAAGCCTCTCAGGCAGTCCAGCTCCAAAGGATTAGAAAAGAGGACTGGGAGCCTTGTATTGTCAAACACCAGAAGATTGGGTCTTATCAATCCTGAATCTCATAGTGAAGTGGAAACATGCTACAAGAGTCGCTCAGGGAGCTATTTTCCAGATCATTCCTGAGCCTTACTGCCAACTATTGTATGTGTGGAGAGCTCCAGTTAAAGGTTTGGAGATTTATAACTTCTTTTGGCCATGAGCTGCTGAGAGCTCTATCGGCTAAAGAAAGGGGATCCTTCTTCATATATAAAGAGCCCAAACCCTTTCAAACTCAAAAGACAGAATTACAATCCTAATTTCCGCCCTGGACTTCAGGAATGTAATGGTCAAACACTGAATCAAGTCCCAACAGTATGCTAGACTCCCTTCCCTGTGGTGAATGTTCTATGGGCAAACTCTTTAGGACGGACAGCAAGACAGAGGAAAATGTTTCTAATAATTCATAATAATACACAAAGCAAGCAGCACCTCTATGCAAAGTTCCCTCTGATGCATAAATTAGAACAGGAATTTTTAGTGTTCAGTCAAAGAAGTACTGGGAGGCCCACAGCCACCTCACTAGTGATAGACTGTAATGAGGAAGAAGCTGTTTTGTCTCAGGTTACTTGGAACCTTTAATGCTGATCCAGTTCTCGTCCTGCTTACACAAACATAACTCTATTTGCTCTTCCAGAGACAATCAGAATCAGGCTGTTGGTAGATGCATAAACACAATTTTCTTAAGAAAACAAACTGCAGTAGAATTTACACATCAATTTTAAGCTGGTAAAGGTGGTGGTGGTAATTCCCTTCAGTTAATTTACTCTCCTAAAATAAGACATTTAATCTAAGTGCATCCCTGGGATTGTTCAAGGCCAGGTTGGATGTGGCTTTGAGCAACCTGGTCTAGTGGAATGTGTCCCTGCCCATGGCAGGGGGGTTGAAACTAGAGGATCTTTAAGGTCCCTTTGAACCCAAACCATTCTGATTCTATGAGTCTATTACTTTTAACCTAACCTTAGAGCTAACGAACAGAGAGTGATTTTGAGAGGTCCATTCATTCCAAGCATTTCCAAGACTACCTCAGGTTAGATACCTATTAGAAGGACACAGTTCAGTGAGGTAAGTCCCAACAGTCACACAGCTTGCACTGACAGTGGCTCAGGATGACCATGGCAGTATCCTTACCAGTTCAGCATAGTCCCCTACAATGCCGGCAGAGTGGGCAAAGCCAGGTGCTGGTATCATTAGTGCACTAAGGCAGATAATGCATTTTCTGAAGAAGTAAAAGGGGCTCCCAGTAGCAAGGAAGATGTTGGACCTGTCTAGAAAACTGAAGAAGGCATATGACATCTCCATCACTATCCCAGCATCATCTTTTGTGTTAATAAAAATATCCAGTGCGGATCTATTCAGTTATACTAATGTCTTTCCACACCAAAAGTATAGTCAGTTTGAGCATTTTATATGCAGAATGACTAATTGGAATGAGCTGTGCAATTTTCAGCTTAAACCAGCTTCTTTATGCTCAACATCCGCCCAACATCTAATGACACAGTTTATATTTTCATTGAGGATTCAGCATCCGGGTGAAACAGAGAAAGCTTTATGAGTCTTCACTCTAAGTCAATTAGAATATAAATGTAGGTCGAATGCTAGGGAGAAGAATGGGACCTGCAGCAATTCAGATCTCAGATGTTCACGTACTCTAGAGACAGAAGAATCATTTGCACACTTATTCCATCTTCCAGAGCTAGGGGCACTCGGAAAGGCAGGTTTGTTCTCTGCTGCATATCTAATAGTGTTTTGGCCAACTAGTCTTTAAAGTTTCTGGAAAATGACTCTTCTACCTTTGCCCTTGGGAGGCTATTTCACAGCTGAATACATCCTATTCCTGATCTGCCCTTGATAGTCCTAGCTATGACCTCCATAGAGGAGTACACAACTTATTTAAATACTTGGTGAGTCTAACAGTTGTTTGAGGGTGTTTTTGCACCTAGATCCAATCCAGCACACCCCAGCACTGGTTTGGAAAACATCAGGAGCAACTTCTGTGAAGTCAGTGAAATTGCACTGATATAAACCAGCTGTCAAACACTATATGAACACAAGCATGCACACACGTATGTCTGTCATCTGCTACCAGAAGTATCATCTCAAATCTAAACTACTTTCTTTTTGTTCCCATCTCCGCTCCCTTGCTGCTCATTAAAACACCTCTCTCCCACCTACAACAGTGAAGAGTCAGCAGGCTGCCTAGGTAGCATTTGCTAATGGGAACTGACAGCCTGCCACCATTTTCTGAAGGCTTACGTTTTTGATACCTGCCTGTCTTCCAGCCTGACTAACTCTGTGGAAGACTTTTATCACAGGGAGATTGACCTCAGGCAGGAGACATCTTGTGTCACTGTGAACAAGTGAAATGAAGACACGATGGGGATGGTAAGAGCTCACTAGCAGCAAAAGAGAAGAAAACTAATGTATGACAAGAATACCTGCTTTGCCATGGTAGACAACTCAGTCATTGGTCTTCTAATGAACAAACTTACTGAAGAACCTGAACTGTGGCAGACTTTGAGACCCTGTAAGAGGCAACATTAATTGATGATAAACTAAAATACCAGTCAAGTTACGAGAAGCATTTTCCCACTGATTTACAACAGTCTGTACCCAATTAAAGAGTTCCTCTGCCAGCTAGTGCCTCGTGAGGTTCACAGGCTGCCTCACAAAGGCTTACAGGGACACAATCTGGAACACCTCTGTACTTGGGTTTTGGCACAGTAATTTTTAATACATTTTATTGCAGAGATGTGGAAGCGAAAAAAAAAACACGTTAAAATGCTCACAGCACGGATACCCATTCATACTTAGGGAACATAAACAATGCTGTTAGTGTATTTCCCTGCTGAGGTGCCATGTCCCACAGGAGCTTTAGTCTGGAGAACTCTCTATTCTCTGTTTATTTCCCAAGCCCAACATCCCTGGCTGAACAATGTTCTTCAAGATACACTTCAGTCTTCTCTCCAACTGAAAGGCACATCCTTCTCAAGAATCACAATTTCTTCCCATTCCAGGTTTCTGAGGCTGCCATGAAAAGAAAAAGCTATTCATGCAAAAAAAATACATTCCTTCTTTCTCTGCATGGTGTCAAGTGTGCCCCAGATAAATCTTTCAAAAAAATCAGGTCACTCTGCTGTTAGCTCAATAGGACTGGGTTGGAAAGCTCCTGAGAAGGCATGACTGTACACCTCCTAAGAGTTCAGGACAGCTCTTCCCATCAGTGGTCTGAGCTTCCCCTTCCAGAACAGGCCAAAGGCTGAGTGTACCAGATCAAGGAGGAATAGAAACTACAAAAGACCTGGGGGGTATAGCTTCCAAGACAATTTTCTATTTCATATGTTCCCTTCATTTCAGACACTGTAAATGCATTTTGCCTGAGTCCCCTCTAGATCCTTAAGAAGTTTTCCTGCAAGCAAACCCTACATGTTGTGGGGAGCTCCAGATCAAAAATTTCAGTGAGAACTGGTATAAGCCTTTTATCTCCCCTGACATCTCTGCAGACAGATGAATGCTATTGCCACTTCTCCTCCACATGAATGTGCCTGCATTGTACTTAACCCTTCTGTTCTGAGATCCTTCTTTACAACAATTATTCTGCTTTGGCCTATCTGCTGGATTTACTTCATTCCCGAGGAGACATGATGTCTCTTAGGTGGGCTTCTGGCAGATACATACAAGAAATTTAGCATTACAGATTCTTTTCCTCAGATTGGGTGACACAATCAGTAGTTTCAGTTTGCCCTCAGTAGCTGCTTATGAGTTTGCAACCCCTCACCAAGATTAGGTGTTCACTATTTCATTGGTGGGCCCAGCAGACACATAGCAACATGTACGGTGCACCAAACGGTGGGATTTGCTTCCTTAAAGATGAGCTGTAACAGTCTTTAAAGAGTCCAAGTGCCCTGCAGCAGCCATGAATAAGGAATAACCAAGTGACTGGGTACAGCTGCAAAGCCGCAATTCAAATTCATACTATGCTGAGGGAGGCCTATCTCTGGGACAGTGTTTTAAGCTCATCTTGAGATATGGGAATTAGGGTTAGCAGAGAAGAGAAATTGCAATTTTTGTATATTACTCAACACTGTTCACTCATCCCTGCAATCATCCAGCATGCCCTAATTGCTTCAGTATGTCCCTGCAAAACAGAAACTGAGAATGACTTGGTAAGACACAAAGACACAGATTTAAGATGTACAAAGAAGCAGTCGTCCGATAATGATGACCAGCTGTCACAGGCAGCAAAAACCTCCTGGCAGTTGGCACTGGTGAATTTTCAAATACCCGCTGGTTGCTGCTACCCCATTAATCGTGGGCACTTTGCCCAGTCTACATTCCTGGACAGCTTTTTTCTTCTCTTCCCCCTCTCTCTTCCTCACAGAGTTCTAACACAGTTAATAAAAAATTTATCAGGGCAATGAAATAAACACCAATTTGATTTGATCTGGGAGCCAAAGAGAGGAGAGTTTCTGCTGTTCAGGTGCAGACTCAAGAGTTTCTGCAATTGCTGTGAGAAACGTGCCCACAAACCCAATAGGACTGGATAAATGGAGATGGAGAGATTTTTTGGTTTTTTTTTTTTGTTGTTTTTTTAAAGGAGTGGAAAGGGCTGGGAGACCAGTCAGCAGTGTGGTCTTGAACCCCAGGACAAAGAAGGTAACACTTCATGGGGAAATCCATAGGGACTAATGGACTTTGCAGCATCAGAGATGGAAACAAGCATGGCAGCACCCAGCACCGGTATGCAACAGGCATTGCAGCTTCCTAGAACTACACATCAAGTGAATAAATATCTGGAGTTTCTCTTTTAAATCTTATATAGTTCTGCCCTCAGGGAGAAGAAAGAAAATACTAAAAAACACTTGGGTCTAACACTCGTGATATCTCAAAGGAGTTCAAGGACTAGAGAGACGGGACAACATGAAATCCAGGAGAAAAATGAAGTATCTTGGAATAATTTGGGCTAGAATAGCATTACTCATCTTGTGAAAAATTTAGCCTCTGCCTCAGGCTGTGCTGGGCTGGTGGCAGGAAGTGCAGAAATCTTTTCAGGGGAGTCCCTTACCCTCTGGCACTGTGGGAAAAGCAGGCAAGAGTATCGAATCAAGGAGATAGCAACCTTCCACTGGGAGAGCTTGTGTGAATTTATGTCAGGCTTAAAGCAAGAGATTTGGAGCGGAATGCAGCTGCCCATTGCAAGGACAGGTAAATATGTCAGGGATTATAACTGAAAGCATTATCCAATGAACAGATTATAGACTAAAACAAAAGGTATTGTTATACTATTTAATATCACACAATCCAAGCTACAGCAAGAGGAAGAGTCAACACCTGTCAATGCAGATGAGGACACAGTATTAGATGGTGGGTAATGCCAGAGTTTCTAGAACTAGTCTTCTACACACTTTCATCTTTCCTGCATAAACACGCAGGGTGGATTCATGTCACTACGTTTCAGGCATCAAGAAGTTTGCTGTGTAAATCTAAGTTAGTCATTCTCATTCCTCTTGTAGTCCAAAGTAACAGGGACTTCTGGAGGATGATCCATCACATTATCTCAAGGCAGACAGCAGAAAGAGTAAGATGCCAACTTCTCACAACAGACGACAGATGAGGGCCAGATGACTAACTTAGATTTGTGCTACTAACACTCAGATGTCTAAGATTAAGTGTGACGAATCTCACCTGCAGTACACCACTTCTGTTGGCACGACGTCACGTCCATACAGACAAGAGATGCCACACAGTAAGAGAGTCACCCTTAAAAGACTCAATGACAGATGTGTATCTCTGGATTTGGATCTTAGTCCTGTCTCTGAGAGGACCCCTGTACAACTTATTTAGCAGCACCATGCACACAACCTGGATTTGTTAAAATGAGGTGAACCTTTTATGACCTCAAATGGCAATGTCTGTACTGCTAAAGTGGTTTGTTCTCTTGCCCCAAAGAGCACACCACAGTCTCTTGGTTTTGCTCCAGTCCTTTGGACAGCCATGCACACAAGCATGAGACCACTCTCAGGTTCTTTCCTGGAATGAACTAGTGCACCCCCTCTTAGAGGAGGAGCAGGCACAGCTGATATGGACAGCATGCTCTAAACATGCAGATAATGCCAAGTTTGGCTTCCTCAACCAGTGAAAGTCCTCCAACATCAACTCCACAGGCCCTGGGCTTTCAAATTCCTCCATACCTTCTTGTGCCATTTAACAGACACTCTTGGCATCAGGTTATAAAAACACCATTTGCCAGGCTGTGTCCCAGCCCTTGCATAATTTCAGGCAATTTTAGCCAGAAAACATAACAAATCAAGCAGTTAAAAAAGAAGTATGTCTCAGGGCCACAAGGTCACCACAGTGAGCATGAGGGAGACCAGCCCTCCTCACCAGTGCCCAATGTAGTGTGGACACGACCTATCCATGCCAGAAGGTAGTACCATCAAGTGGCATGAACATGAGCTGATCTATGCCATCTGGCCTGTAGTCCAGGGCTTTGCCTGATACTATCCCCAGAGAGTGTATAGGCAAAACCAAGGTGTCAATCTGAATTTCCAAGGTGGTCCACAGATTTTGCACAGCTATAAATATTCTCCTGGAATACAAGCACGACATGAATCATGTGAAACATATTCACAGTAGTTAAAAACACAGTAGAAGCAGTCACTGACTGTTAACAGAAGCAGTCACTCTGTTAACACTCACTTCAAACAGGTTCATGAGTGGTGGTCTCCGTATGAACTATGGTTCTTAACCTCATTCCCACAGGTCAACAAGTGGATTAATATTTCAGGTAAAATCATGAATTGGGAGCTCTATGCATTCATAATCCCTAAAATCATAGCTGGATTTGT
This sequence comes from Cephalopterus ornatus, assembly GCA_013396775.1. Classification (NCBI taxonomy): domain Eukaryota; kingdom Metazoa; phylum Chordata; class Aves; order Passeriformes; family Cotingidae; genus Cephalopterus; species Cephalopterus ornatus. The sequence goes on from VZRE01009144.1 coordinate 401,298, forward strand.
ACAGTCAAGGTCATAAGGCTTCTACCTTGCACAGTCTGTTCTGTAGCTATTTGGGGAGATTTATCATACTTCTCAAAGAATTTTTTTTTTTTTTTTTTGCATCCAAAACAGGAACATACCCAAAAGTCACATTTCCATCAGTTTAACAAGGGGACAATCATTTTGAAGAGACTCTCCAGACTACAGCTGCTGCCGCGGCACCTGCGTGAGGGCCATGTGGAATTGAGGTTTAGGATCTTGCTTCTTGGCTTCTCTCTCTGCAAAAGGCTCCTTAGACAGTGTGTTTTACTTCACTTGTCTACACTTAACAATTTAATGGATATACCTGCTGCATGCCAAAGCTGAGAGCTGAACTTCCCAGCTAACAAAATATGAGTAGATGTCCCACTCACCCACTAACTCAGAGTACAGTTTTACAGTACTTTAGCCCTAACACAGAATTTTTTCTGGTAGCATAGTTCTGATCTCCTTGCAGAGAATTTTCTCAATGCATTCAGCAGGCAGCTCATGACCACCCTCCCAGGCACAGTGCTACTAACCTCTCATGCCCAAGCCAACCATGGGCAGATGCCCCAGGCCCACCACATGACCCACACCCTGTGGAGAGCTGAGTATCCATGTGCCCAGACACTGAAAACAAACTCACTGGTCTTGCAGCCTGAGCATCTCACAAGCTGAGGGCACCTAAAGGTGAGATGCCATTACATTAAAATCATTGCACCACCACAGTCCTTTCCCCACACATTCAAAGGCAGTGTCTCCTTACCTTATTAAAAGAAAAAAGGCTTTTCTTATGCTACTGATAGAGAAGACTGAGAAAGGAATAAAGAAGATAATAGGCTGCCAGAGGCCCAATTTACGCACCCCAAAATTAATGAGTCATTCCAATTAAATTATTTGCCCTAAATTAAAACTTATCACCAAAATCCAATTCTCATTTTGTTAAAGAGGACCTCCCTAGTTATCAATTTTTTTCATCCATAGATTTTTTTTTTAAAGGTAATCTTCATGGAATGGGGAAAAAATGAAATTGTAGTCTACTTTTCTGTTTTAGGATCCCCAAAAGTTTTATTTTTTAAGAACTATTCCTCATTCTTATATGTCCACATAATAAATTAAGACATTCCTAGAAGATTTTATGAAAGGCCTGGGAAGTACAAGATCATGCCATCAAATGGACAACTTAAGGGAAATCTCAAACATGAAGAAGGAGGGAATTTTAACAGTGGTGTTCCTCAAGCCGCAGCAGCTTCTGCCTTTTGATATCAGAACTGAGAAAGCTCGCGACTCCCATTTGGGGATCTCCAAAGGCCCTTTCAGCAAAAGGCAGGCAGGCAAATGATGGCACTCCCAATGCATCTTGTAGAAAAAACATGACCTTTTGATTTTATTCTCAGACTTTCACACACCACTACAACTTCTCAAGCAGGGCTTAGTTTCTGCTACCAGAGGTCTGCCCACTGACAGCCTGAGCTGTGACATGCAGAGACCCAGCACTGCCAGCAAGAGCAGCCATGTGCTCATGCTCCCTCAGACTGGCAACACCAACCTTTGTTTCCTTCCCAGGAACAACCTTCTTCCTGTTTTCTGTTGGAGAGTAACACTTTTTAACCTAATATTTGTTTTCTCAAAGACATTTTCAAAAGCTGTGGTTGGGTTTTGAGAAAGTGCTCACTGTCTGAATTCTCTGTAAATGGAAGCCATATGTCTAAGTATCTGTTTCTTTTTTGTCTATTTTGTTGTGTGCGCATTTGGTAAGTTATTTTTTCCCCTTAACTATCACATCTCAGGCTTTATTAAATGAAACTGCTATTCTGTTATTTTGTGGTTTGTTTTTTTTTCCAAGCAACCAACTACTGACATTTTAGCAGCTATACAGCAAATGTGGTATTAAGTAATTATTTTCTCAGATCTTTTCTTCACTTTCTGGTGACTAAGGAGCTGCTACTGGGGTAGCAATTCCAATGATTCTAAAGATAAAAAGAAGAGTTGCAGCTCTGAAAAAGCCATCAAAATCCAAACCCTGAAAACCTATTACCTAATACGATTTATCACTCATTGTTTTTGTGGAAAGCAGCTGGAGGCTTATCCTACAAGGCATGGCATGCATACACACCAAAAAGAAAGACTATGCATCCGTTCAGGAGAGATGAGGGTCAGCAACTGCAGAGAGATAAATGGTAAGAGCACACAGTTACTGGGTGTCGGCTGGAGTCAAGTTCCACCAAGCAGACACAAGGATGCGGCAGGAAGGCACAGCACAGAGGCCATGGCTACCTGCTTCTCCCCACTCTTCAAATCCTTGGGCCACTTGTAAAAGGACAGTCTCATTTTAGAAATACCATCTTCTTGTTCCCCTTCCCTGAAATGATGATTTCTTTCTTTCTTTCTGTAATTAATTCACATATTAAAGAGTAAAGTTGAAAGGTTTTAAGATAGGAGAGAAATTTGCTTCTTTCTATAAGTCTTGATGTTATTTTTGAACTGCTGGCTCAATTTAGGTTTATTTTACAATCTGTTTCTAGCCAATTCCAATTTCAGATGAAATCTTGGCTCCAATGAAGCAAAATTCTCTTTAACTTCAGTGGAATCAAGATTTTGATCCAGGTTCTCATCCACTAACAGTTACAATGTGTGTAGATAGCAACACAGCAGCCAAAAACAAAGAGCATGAGCTGCTGGACCCCAGGAATCTGGAACTTCATCCCATATGGAGTTCCGAGCATGGCAGATTTGCAGTATTGACTTCACTGGCACCAATGAAATAAAGTAAACAGACAAAAGGAACACACTGTTCCATAGACACTGGAATTTGCAAGGCCTGTTTTACCACAGATACGTGTCCTAGGTCCTGAGGCTTCATACCTCGGAAAACCTTCAGAGTTCTTGACCAGTTTTAGGCAAGGTGGTGCCCCACCAGCTGGCACGTGCGTGGTTCAAAACCAACCTGCAACCATACAGCCTTTTACACATCCCATTGGTAAAGGATGCAGAAGACAGGAGTCCACTGGGAGAATTTTAGGGGCTCTTATTGAGGCAAGGTCACAGCAGGTATGAGGGGTGCTGGAGTAAGCTGAGCAGAGGACTGCCAAGCAGAAAGGCAGGCAAACAGCATAACCATATAAATAAACCCATACACACTTCCTGTTTCCTCAGGAAGCCAAGCTGCTCTCAGGACCTCTAGGGTTTGGGTATAATAAAAGTTCAACTGAGCTAACCACAAATCTGGCTAATCTCAATCTGGCAGTACTTCTTTCAACTGAAAGGAAGAAAATAAAATGGACAGTAAAGCTGTGGAAAAGGTTGAGCTGAGGCAGAGAAATGTGTAGCATGATCAACCTTAGCTTCCATCCACGTTGCAAGTAAAGAGACAAGCTCATCCTTAAGTATCTAATAGAGACTAGCTATATATCTTTTCTCATTATTTTGTGTTAGAAATCCAAAGCTTCAGATCAGATCTTTTTGCACATTTTTAAAAAACAGATTTTTGCTCATTTTCAAGCTACTAAGCAGTTACAGGCCTGCTATGTAAAATTATTGACATATTTATTCCTGATTATGCTACACTTTTTTTCTATGAAGAGATCTCAAGAGGATGTGGCCAAAAAAAATTATTCACTCACTACTGACAAGACATAGGTCATGATGGAGGGAACAGCAGGGAATGGGAATCTGTGACTTAGGATGTCCAAGAGGACATATCCTGTTGTGGGCAAATTGGGTCAAATTTCAAGGCTCACAACAAGTCAAGGCAACTCTATTGTGCTACCACAGCTTTTTTCCAGCAGTGGGAGCAGGAACACAGTTGGCTTTAAAATTGATGGTTATTTGCACTCTCTCAAGGACTAGTGGACTTGGTGGGGGGACTAAGTTCTTGCAGTGTTTGGAGCTGAGAAAAAAATATTGTCCTAACTCCCCTGTCTTACAGTCTGGGGTAAGACTTGGGACTGTAGAGTGAGACCATCAAACTGAGAAATAACAAGGCAAAATCTTTCAAAGGACTGGTCTGAATCTAGAATCAGCTGATCTGACAAAATCACACAAAATCAGCTGATACAGCTCTGAAGAGACCACTCAAGCTAAGCTGATTTATATTACTAAGGACTTGGATTATCATATCAAGATCCTTCCTCCCAGCCATATTAAAGCATTCCATATATTTTGTGCTATACTTCTTTCTCCAAAATGAGTAAGCATTTTTTGAAGTATTCTGTTTTTGTCTCCTGCCTGCACCTGCAAAGCAAGCACCAAAATATTTCCAGAAAAAACTCCTGATTTATGCACTAGGAAGTGCTGAGATCCAACCAATATAACGAGCCAAAGCCTGTGATGCATAGTAACATTCCAGCCATGCCTGGAGATAGGAAAACAGAAGTTAAGAGCATCAGGACACTATGGGGAGGCAATAAAAATACTAGATGGGGAGTGGAAGGAAGTTCCTTGATAACCTATGAAACACCAGGTGCATTTTCCTGCAATTTATGAGTTTGCCAAAACAAACCAGCATGGAAAACCTAGAAAAATTGCCACCAACACTATTGTGTGCCTCGCATTCTGGAATTATTTTGTAAGAAATTAAGGTCCATGCTAACAGCAAGACCTAACATCCTTCAGTTCCCCAAGATTATTCCCTATTCTGTCAGCTTATTTTCACCATCAAACCGATCTGCTGTCACTTCCTTCCAAGCACACTGGACTTGTCTCTTCCAGTCCCTGTAGTAATCTGAATTTATTTCCTCCCTCCAATCTTTTTTTTTCTCTTCCCCCACCATTCCCACTAAAATGATCTTTTTTTTTTCTACTTCCCAGAAAATTCATATTCCCATGTCACCTCATTATTGTTTGCAACAGCATGCCAAATATGCTGTCATTTTTCCCACTGGAGCTATGTCCTGAAAAAGACAAAGTGGCCCGTGCTTGTTCTTACCTACTGCATGCTCCCTAGAATGAAAAACAGTACAGTGTTAGTGCTCAGAAAGATCCCTCCGAGTTCTGGGCTCTGCACCCACAAAGTGGGGAAGCCAAAATCTCCCAGAGAACAGCATCTGACTCTGACATCTTTACTGTCTAACTAGCAAAGGAAAAATAGCTTCAGCTCTCTTCAAATCACTCTGCTTCCAGTGCTGGCGGAAGAGGTGGGAAGCCAGGCATGCCAGGGAAAGGTGGGCTCCCACAACAGATCTGCTGAGCTCAAGACCAGCTAGGCTTCAGTCTCCCAGAAATCCACTGCAAGTCCTGACAGCCACCAATGACATATTCTGGCAGGGAATAAACTTCAGTGAAGATTGACTGAAAGAGGTGTGGAAAGGCTAAGAGGATTCATGGCACCAAATGCACTGCTCACCCTGGGCTTCCTGCTACAGCCAGGGGAGGGATGACCACACTTCCATAGGTCAATTCATCCAATGAATTTTTGGATGGCTACTTAAGGATGAACTGGGCTATGCCTGAGAAGAGTCTCATTTCCTCACTAATGACAAAGGGAGTCCAAGATAAACCACTGCAATGATAACATCTACATTTGGTTGGAAGACTCCCCTCTCTGGCTCGTTGGCTCAGGACCCAGGCTGGTGACCAGCAGAAGTTACCACCACTGCAGGCTCCTAGAATACACACTCATGTGCCTTGCTTCAGTTCTAATCAGAAACCTTTCCCACAGTGTCTAAGTCTAAAGCATCATTTTTCCCCATTGCTGTCCTCAGAAAAGAAGGCAAGGTCTGGGCGGATCATAGAATCACAGAGTTGTTTAGGTCGGAAAAGCTTTCTAATATCAATGAGTCCAATCTTTAGTCCAGCACTGCCAAGTCCACCACTAAGCCATGTTACTAAGTGCCACAGTTACATATCTTTCAAATACCTCTAGGGATGGTAGACAGCACCCTCCCTCCTCGGCCCTAGACCCAGCTCTTACCAAGGGGCTCACTGGCAGAGCAGTTCACACACTGCAGAAGCCAGACTGGGTTCAGCTGCCTTTCTGGGTAAAGGATCTCTCTCTGCTGTGCTGTACCAGTCACCGGCACAAAGTCCTTTAATTTCAGAAGAGTAGACTGAGAGGGGGCACAGCTAATCTACTCATAGAGTTATTAATAATTTTTCTATGGTTAAATCCCAGCAACAACAAATACATCTTTATACAACTTTGAAACAATGACTAGTGAGGCTGAATCTTTGCAAGCAAGGAGCTCTGCAAAGGCAATTCATAGTGGAGAAAAGGCTACATTCTGTGCGTTTTATCACACATTAATGCCTATCAGTTAGAAAGGAAACAGTAGGATTTGGCCTTAGCTTCTATGCATTTGACTTTGAGTTTGTGATTAAGACTGGGCAGTAAACAAAGCCCTTTTTTTTTTTTCATGAAATAAACATTAAACCAAGGGAGAGCCCACATATTTGAACAGCCAATAACTGGGAATCACAAGAAATGTTAGTGAGTCTGCAGGAGTCCCAGGCTCTGAGCAAAAATGTGAACACGAGTTCTTCGTACCTCAACTGAATGCTCTATTTTTTAGATAGGCTGTAGCAGTGCTATACCTTTTCGTCTTCCCAAATTTGACTAGAGAAAGTACCTCAGACCTTTAAAACCTTCCTGATTAAATTAAAAGTCAAAAACAGTGGAATGTTTTTGTTTCATTGAAAAGTTCCCAAACACCTCTATTCACAATGATGCCTCTCTGTAAAGGCTCTGGACAGCAAATATAGCAACCATCTGCTTCCTCCTAGTAGAGTTATTCCTTTAGATTGACTTGGACAGGCCTATGTCTTTATTGCAGAACTTTTAAACCCTATGCATGCTAAGATCTCTGTGCCCTTGTGCCTGTGACCCTGATGAGACAAGTAAGGACTTATAAGGATTTCTCTATTGTTATTTAATGCCTGAGAAGGGCATGAGGATATCTCCCTAAAAGAACAAGAACCCAAGGTAATGCTGTGAAAGGGGCAGTCACTGTGCCCCTGTTACGACTCAGTTCTCCTGGAACAAGTCACTCAACGTACTGGAACAAATGATTAAACATCCCATTTATAAGCACCGAGAGGATAATAATAGAGTGACGGAAAAAATAAGCAATGTACTTTAGGCAAGAACATATCATGCTACCCCAGCCTCATTTCCCTTTTTTTGTAGGATATCTGGCATAGCAGATAATGCGGGAGCAGTATGTGTGATTATGAGATATATCTTGACTTCAGAAGACCTGACAGTCTTCAACAATCTATGAGAATATGGCGGATGTTAAATCACCATCAGGATGCTTCAAAGAGCTGCAATCAACAGATTGTTATCCGCCAGGGACGGAGGTTTTTGTGGGCTCCTACCACAGTCTGCTCTTGTGTCCTGATCTCTTGAATACTTTAATTAACACCTTCATGATGGAACAGAAAGAAGGCACCTGACTTTTGTTGATGACACCAAGTTGGGGGCAGTTGCAAGTGCTTTGGAGACCAGGATCATAAGTAAATTGAAGAAGCGGTCTCCATGGAGAAGCCAACCAGATGGCATCCAGCAACAGCGAGCACAAAGCACTGTGCTCAGGGAGGGCAGAAAAACAATTAATGTTCAAATACAGAAGTGGAGAATGAGCTGCAGACTGTGCTGCAGACCATCAAGAGAGGGTTAGAAAGCTGCAGAGAGACTAAGTGAAAGTAATGAGGCACTCTTATAAAAAAAAAAAAAAGGTAAATCTCATTTCATTCTGGGGTTAGGTAAGTGAAGTGTGATAAGGAAAACATGGCTGGTATTTGTATCTGCATGACTGAATCCTGAAGTGAAACTCTTTTCTTGGGTTTGGACAGTAAATTTAAGAAAACATGTAGACAAATCAAAAAGTAGTGAAATATGTATGACACAAAGATTGGAAAATAGGACTTGTGAGAAACAGTGAGCCTGTTAAGCTGGACTAGAGGCATCTGAGACACAGGAATTAATGGGTTTCAGGCAGATAAAAGGTAGTTCTGAGGAAGAGGAGGAGAAGTAACCACCACATATCTTGGAAGGACCAGAAATAATTGGCAGCAAAATCAGTTTGAATCATACATTACTGAAGGCTTTCCAAATGCAAGGAGAGTGAATAATGGACATGCACCAGCTATGCAGGCACAGGGTGTCTTCAAAAAATACATGTTAGGGGCAACCACTGTAGAGCTGGTCTTGTCTCACTGCACAGGGAGGGACCAGGCCATCTTTTGCAGGTCCTGCCAAGTGTTTACTCTTCTGATTAGACACAAACAGAAATATCTGGGGCAGAAAGATTCGCTAGTGACCATTACACTCCAATTGAAGCAGCACAAAATGCTTTGAGTGAGGTGGTGGTTCAGAGCATTCCCTTCATGCATGCACTCCAATGCAGAGAGTGCAGCACCAGCATCTGGTAAAAACTGAGCTGGGCAGACACAGCTGCCTCCAGTCTAATCCACCCTGCAAGCAGTGCTGCCCACCTGGGTCAGAAAGACAGAAGAGATGGCCACAGCTGCACTGATGAATCTTTTGTCAGTAAATGCCTACCTCTACCAGCAGAGTTGGCTTTATGTTTGTAAAGCAGGAAAGACCTATGAAGAAAACTTTTCCTACTTTGAGCTGTCCATTAAGGTCTGAATTCTTTTTCTGAAGTGTCATTTAATTATGTCCTTTTAGATGTCTGCAATATGCCCCAGCTGAGAAGGATACTATCAGTCGATATAAACACTTAAGAGAGGAAAGGAACAGACTGAGTAGGCTTTTATATAGAGACTGGTGCTGGCTGACAAACCAGAATTGGCTCTTCCCTTGGAAATACTGAAGGGCACGGGCACACACATTAGAGAGGGGATGTCCCTCTCTCTGTGATATACTTCTGCATCTCTGGCTAGCAGAGGTTACCAAGCAGAGCTCACCCTGGAGAAAGCTGATTTTCTCCAGGAAGGAAAGGACCTGCTTCTAGAAGGCAACTCCATTAGACTGCAGTGACCTAAATGCAGTGTATCCTCAGGATACACCAAAGCCCGTCTATTTCAGCTGGCATTGTGGACTTGGAGTGCTCTCTAGTTATAAGGGCTCCAACAGCCCTCTAGTATCTGCCTACTCATTTCTTAGTCTCTGGTATAGCTATCCCATTTGTTTCTAGGGGTAATAGAGGCTGGGTTTCCACAGGGGATAGACAAAAGAGAGACTTGAACCAGGGGAGATAAAGGACTTGTCTTTAGGATACAGTGCAGAGCAGATCAGAATAATCCATGACAGTGCTGAGTGAGCAGAACGGGAAGCCTGGGCATGGCCCTAAGACAGCCTATTGTTTCCAGGGCATGAGCAACTGTCATTGCAGGATCTTTCACTGGCAAATCCAGACATCAACTATGGGCACAAAGCCAGCAAGGTGTCTCTGACCCTGGCTTGTTTCTGTTTCCCTGGGCTTGTTTGAAGGGGATCACCGACCATCATTCCAGAAATTCTCTTCACAGATTACCAGGCAAAACAGTTGACCACGCTGTCATTTAATGTTTCAGGAGCCGTATTTTCTTTTTTTTATTATTTTTACTTTTGGGATGCCCAGAGCTTTATATAGCCTATGTTTTGAATTTTATGAACACAAAACCACGAGAAATAAATAAACTACATTAAATAAATAACAAGCTTAGCATGACTCAATATCCAAACTCCTTTAATTTGCACTAGCAGTAGACTATTTTTCAGGCAGACAACCTGCAAATCTGAGAAAAATAGCAATCAATATGAATATATGATACTCAGAGACAAAAGGGATTATTTTCTAACATATATTTTTTTTCTAATAAATTAGTTTTATTACTTAAGATTATTTTTAAAACATGGTTTAAAATGAGGTTAACTCTTCCAAATTGTAAAGGATTTTTTATGTGTATTTTGCTTGGGTTTTCTTCAGATGAAATTTAGTTTTACACAAATTAAAGCTATGAATTTCACCTAATTACAGTATTACAGTAAGCATGATATCACAATGAGTCTTTGGCTAAATCTGTGGCAGGTATTAGAAGATTACCCACAGATACCTTGTTTACAGGCATTCAGAGTTTAGGTGTGTCAACACTTAAATTTTCTCGTTCTCAGAAAGGTGGCAGTAGTTCAGAGCCGGATACCTATATATTTAGGTGAAAGCTAAGCTAGAGAACTCAATTTTTCTGCTTAGGCCCATACCTAATAGGCACAAATAAAATTAATAATACATGTGCATGGCTCTAAAATTCATTTATCCCTATATTTTTCTTGACAGGTAAATGGAAATTGTGTGCTGCGAGATTCTACCAGCAATAAACCACCTCCAGACGGTTAGCTATGCACTGCTACAGCGGGCAGCGAGGCAGGGTACAGCTCCAGTGCTGCCGAGTGCATTTCACACCAGGCGCACTCCAGCGAACACTCAGCCAGGCCGGGAGAGCTGCTCTGTGTGCTGGTGTGTGCCGCTCTTCATGCTGCTGGGGGAGGATTTTGTGCTGTACAAACCAAGAGCCCTCTGCCTCACTATGTCTGTGTGTAAAGCATCACCTCTGAGCGTGTGTCTGTATTTCTTCGCCTTGCAGATAAACACTTGGTAAGCTAGTTAGCCCCCCCAGTTTGCCCAGTAGTACCAACAAGAGGAAAAGTCCCTTTGTGCATGCATTTATATTCAGAGCAACTAAAAAAACTTGCGGAGAGGAATAAAATCTGCAGCCCTATGGGTTACTAGACAAATCAGGAGAAATAAAAAATTCCAGCCTGAAAGATAATGTAGAAATTGAACATATCTGTATTATGTATCAAATGCATTTATACATACCCATCACCTAAGCTGCTCTATAAATATTTTAGATAAATGGGCAGATAGACACAATGGCATGAAGATCAAAAGAAAAACAAAACAAAACTGAGTAAACTCACTTGTTTGGTATTCTGGTCAGGACAGGATGGAACAAGTAAACTCACTAATGGCCTTACCAGTAATCAGTGAACCCTTTAATGTGTTTACTGTCTGTTATACCATAAATGCAGGCAGACAGATAGGACAGTGCTGGTTTGCCAAGTTTCCAGTTCCGTACAACACACACAGGAGGAGGGCAGCTAAAAAAGGAGAGGGCAACAAAAGGTACATGGCAGCTATCTCAGGTACCAGGTTTCACACATGCCTAGTGACAGCACACCCTGCAAACCAATGACCCAGCACAGAAAAAACACCCAGGAAAATTAATTCCCCAGCCTTGCAAAGAGTTGACAATGGAAGGCCAAAAAACACAGCACAGTAGCTTGTTGACACAAGAAAAAAGAAAGGAAACCTGAGGAAGGAGGAGGCGAAGAAACCAGAGGGCTGTCTGGGAAGAGATGAGGCAAGCACAATGTTCTGACAAGTGTCATTATGAACAAATGCTTTCCCCTCAGTGCCAAAACAACCAGAGCAAGGAGCCAGGTTTGCATTATACTAAAATATGTCTTGGCATCACTGGTGTCCCCTGCTCTGTCACCACTTTTAAAAGGACAAACTGACAGCAGAGTAAAGCCATGGTGTGTTGCAGTGGAAGGGGACAGTCCTGCTGGCTCCTGTTGTAAACATAAGGGATACACAGGCTACTGACTGAAGTTTCTCTAAGAAAGATACAGATCCCCCCACTCACTGTGTATTTTGCTCTTTGCTCTCTTAGCAGGCATGTTGCTTACCTTGCACGATCAAGTAAACCTGGGAAGTCTTGGGGTGATGCTGTGTTTGCACTGAACACGTGTAGGACCCCTCATCATAGACATCCACCTTCTGGATCCGCAGGCTATATTCCAGGGGGTTTCTCTTCTCCAGCTCTACTCGAGGGTCCAGGGACCACTTGTCCTCTCCAGCAAAAATGATGCCGGAACGGTTTAACCAGGCCACCTTGGAGCTTCTGTCTTCTACATAACACCTGCAGAGGATGAGAAAGGTGAGGGAGAGATCAACAACCCTCTCCATCATCTCCTTTTTGTCCCTTCCCTTTACTACTTTGCTTAGAAATTTCATAGCACATTCCTGCCTTTCCAGTGAACCACAGCACCTTCTTATCACTGCTGTCCCATGGACATGTATTTCACAATGATTTTTGAAGGGTTTCAGGAACTTCTGGTTAATGAAGCCATGGGATTTGGGGTGGCCATGTCTCCTGTTCTTTACACCTGCACCAAAGGTTGCTTTGGAAGGCCAAAAGAGATCCTGATCACCAAATCCCTTCTAACCCTGACAGTGAGAAAGGTCAGAAGTACTTCCCCGTGCTTCTCCCTCGCCTTCAAAAATCAAGCATACAAGAGAGTTACACTCCCAGACCTCTTCCAGCCTGGAGGGCAAAGGTTCAGGGCTCCAGCTTTGTCAGCTCAGGGCACAGCTCCTCCATCCCTCAGTTTCAGCAGCACAAGGTGAGAGAACGATAGCATATCTCCCTTCTACATCCCTCTGACCAAAAATAGCTTTGTGAAAAGACGGATTCACTGCTCAAACATGACCCTCCTTACACGTGCACACCCCCCCCACCCCTTGCTGATGCACATCTGCCTGCTTGTGCAGCAAGTGCAGATCTCAGGCTGAAAAGGAGAGGCTGCAGGAGTATCACTGCCATCCCTATGAAACAGGCAGCATGTCCTGTGAACATCTCAGGTGGACAGGAAAGGAGGAATGAGAGCTAGGGGAGGCAAGCAGAGGAGCAGCAGGAGGAGCAACAACTGCCATGGCCCCTGCTGCCAACTATCGCAAGGCAGAGTAGTGGCTAACCCTTTTGCAACTTCATGACAAGTATTTTGTTTCTTGACAAAGCAGAGAAGGTGCTGCGAAGACAAATACATTTTTGGCAAAGGCACCTGCTCTGCACCACTTCCCACCACCATGAGACTTGCACAGAAGAGATCAGGAAATGTCAATGACGAGGCATGTCCTGTTCACTCTCAGCTGTGTCTTATTCAAGAGGACCAGGGCTGAAGAAGACACAGAGATATAAGTCCTCTTTGATCCTGGCAGCTGTACCCACCAGGGTGGGCCCAAATAGATTGAGAGGGTTTGCCCTGCAGCAGCTCACACCACATTTGCTTTGCAGATAAATGGGGAAGGTCAGTCTCCAGAGGTGTTGCTCCTTCACCTCTCAAAGCTTTGCCCACAGTGTCACAGCATCCAAATAAGCCAGCACCTCCCCCCACCACTGCTACAAAATCACAGAATGGGTAAGTTTGGAAAGGACTACAGTGAGGTCATCTGGTCAAACTTCCCTGCTCAAGCATAGTTTTCCAGATCACACTGCACAGGATTGTGTCCTATTCACTATTCATGCATATGTTGTATTTGAAAGAGAAAAGAGAGAGGATAAAGATTATTGCTTCAAGATAAGACAAATATTTGACAGTAGGCTTTCATACAGCCTTTTAGCATGGGTCAGACATTTTCCAAGTTCCTCTATTTGAATGCATTTCATTCACGCTGTGCTGCAGCTGCCGTCCCCTGTGATGTGACCCTACCATTATGGCCGGCACCTCTCACCCACTCCCTTTTGGCATGCCCATGGATGCTCTCCAAGTTGTTCTGGGGTTACTTGTGGGCAGGAGGAAAGCCAAGCTGTGTGGGCATCGATGAGAGGCTCGCCACACTGCTGGCCAAGCTGTAAGCAGCTCTGTCTGATCCAACAAACATTTGCTTTAGAGAGCAGCCCAACAGATCCTGTCCCTTACTACTGCCATCCAGTCAAGGATGGGGAGAGGGTTTGGCTCTCAAGCCAGAGCCCACCCTGCTGGCCAGGCACGCACTTGCCCCTGAGGTGAGCTCTCAGGTGTGATCTCATTTGTTTTTCAAAAGCTGCTCTCTGTCGAATAGAAGGAGGCAGGGGAATCCATGAGCAGCCACTTACATGTAGAAACCAGTACCACTACAATGGGGCGTGGCTCCAGTTGCATTGGCTATCCCAGACTGTAATCAGCCTTGACAAGAGGTGAAAGCAAGGACCCATGGAGGGCAGTGTGCCCCAGGTCTGGGAGCAGCAGCCCTGTAGGAAAACCCAGACTGCCTCTGGAGCTGGCTGTCTCAGAGTCGCAAGCCCTCTTTCGCACGTGTTTCTGCGTAGAGTCATAACAGCACCAAGAATCAAGAGTTAGGTCTTTTGGTGGTGAAAAGCTAAGCAGATTAACAGCTGAAGTCAGTGGGAACTGAAGTTTCTCAGTCACTTCTGAAAATCCTCCAGAACCTGTATGTGCTGCTGGGCTTCACCAGATTCAGGGCACTGCACCCGCCCCGCCAGGCTGCTTTTCAAATCTATAGCACAGCACTCCATGGCTCTGTCCTGCACCTAGTCATTATAAAACTCTCTTAGGAGGCAGCAAAGATGCCCCTGTGATGTGCTTCATGTCAGTAACAGCTCAGTGCCATGGTCAGAGCAAAGCCTTGTCCTCTTGCTCCTGAGGGATGCTCCCTCCTCTCTGTTGAAGAGGAAACATGTCATTTACCTGTCCTGCACCCATCAAGATCAGTGGTCAACAGCTATAGTCAGAAAACCTTGCAAATGCCCCTGAAATAAGTTAGCAGGTGCTACCAAAATAAAGAAAGGAGGGGAGGGCAGAAAGAAAGGAGGAAAATAGGAAACATAAGTGAAGTGGATTTGAGCTCTCTGTTCACCATACATGTTCCTCTCAAACTGTCAGGGAAAATCAATGGACAAATGTGAAAATTCCCAGTCCTGACACGCTCTAAACATGCATCCATGTGGATGATGCATCTCAGTACGTCTGTCTGCACACACACACCTTCTTAGTCTGGCAGAGATGCCACCCAGCTGTATGGATCACGCTTTAATAAGGATTTATGGTGATGATTTTCACAGTGTAATAAGTGCTAATTCAATACTAATAGAATATTAAATGGCATGTTAACTGACATTTTAACTGCAAAGCAATAGGAGCATGGCATCAGCAAGATATCAAATGACTCTTATCGTTCACTAATAATCAATAATCAAGTTCACAGAGACAGTCAAATGCTTCTCATTAGGCTTATTGAAAGCATTACCATCAGCATCAGTGAAAGCTAATAAACGATTTGTGATCCATTAATTTTGCTTGTCCTTACAGGTTCAGGTTTAATTTTTTGACATCTCTGAGGTGGTTAACAAGAGGACCAGTGAGTGGTGATGGTCATGCCTTGCACAATCACTGCAGGGACTTGGGAACTATTGGGAACCAATTCAAACCACAGACACTGAAGGACAAAAAACCTTGCTGCCATGGCCAATTAGCCCTCTTTGCCCCCTCATAAACAAACATAGCCAAGTATGACACCTGAGGTGTTTTAGCGATAGCACCATTTTAGGTGCTACAGATGCATTTCCAGTTCTCACACCGTGGCTAGCAACTGCGTAACAACCAGCCAGGAGAGGATGCTTGGTAAGTGGACATGGAGAAAGGAAGCCAGGTCGTCCTCGCACTCTTCCCTCACCCTCAGTTTCCCCAAAGGCAAATGAAGACAGCGGGGCTGAGCCATGCCACAGGAGGGAGAGGAGGGGGTGATGCTTTTGTTGCAGGGGAATGCTTTTGGACCTTCAGTAGGAACCACTGCTTTGAATGGGATGGAGGGCTGCCTGCTATCATTTCTGGTCCCTGGATTTCAGAATAGGACAGGACACCTGGCAGGGGGATGGGCAGGAACCAGGAGTAGGCCCTGCTGCTTGTCCTCACTTCTCCCACGTCTGCCATTCTAATGCACGGCTCTGGGCCAAAGCAGCAGTCCTGCAAACCTGCCTTCGTAGGCTCCAAAGAAAACTCCATCTGGATAGAGAAGATATCTTTTTTCTCCCCTTCTTGGAAGTATTACATTACATTACATTATGCCTATTGATAGGTTGGAAAGCGAGCAAAGAAAAGGAGGGTGAGGCATCCACATGTCCTGTCCTGCCGAACACCAAGGCGGGAGGTTTCACCACCCGTTCTGTTTAACTCTGGTCTCGGTGCTTGAATCCCAGCCCCCGTGACTGCTGCTCCTCCTCCCGTCGAGGCACCACCGCTCAGTGCATTGATTTCCCAGCATGTTGCTGTAACACTCATCGCAGTTTATGTTGTGCCTGTCACTCCAGCAGCTCTCGGCCCTAAGCTTTCCGCCCTCTCTTTCCTCCGGCGAACAGACGGGCACGCTGCTGAGAGGCGGCACTTGGTTGGAAAGCCCTTGCACGGGTTCCCCAGGCTGGCTGCACCATTGCCAGGATGGGAGCTGCAAGGGGTGAGAAGGAGGAGGAAGATGCATGAGAACTGTGGTCTCATCAACATTTTTCCCATTATGCCTCAGAGAGAACAGAACAGCAGCTATGGCCCTAACCTATGGAGATGGAGTGGGGGCATTTCATTTTTTGTTGTAAAGGAGTGGATGATATTTAGAGCCTACAGTGATGAAGAAGCAGGAAGAAAGCCCTTTAGGACCTGGTGAAGCTGCTGTTTAAATTATTGCTGTAACATGATGAGGGGTTTACAGCATTATCAATGATGTATTCTGTCATCTTGAACCTGGGATAATTGGGGTTTTTTAATTGTTGCTGTAACTCTAAATATACTTTTTTTTTTTTCTTTTTTACAGCAGACACAATCCCACAGTTCTCTGCCAGAGCCCCACTACTGAGAAGAGGCAAGCTTCTCGGATTAATGAAATATGGTGTGCTGCAGCAAACCACAGCTCTTACCTCATTGAGGGAAAAATAAATAAACAGTGGGTTTAGGGACTGTGTTTTCTGCCCTCTTTCTCAAAAGCATGTTGTGGTGACAGCTCTGTGCCATAATTCCCACATGCCTTTTTAATAATTTTTTCTCCGTTAACCCTTTGATCATCTCTTCTGTAAGACAAACTCTGTGCAGCAGGCCCAAACTCAGCAGTCTGCTGCACGCACAGTTAAGCACCCAAAACCCACCCCATTGCACTCACTGAGGGACATGACCCCCTTCTGCCAGAGGATGTCACAACCCGCCCTGCATCAGATATCCTGCCTTCACCTCAGCTCTGTGATGAGCCTGCTCTAATCTTCTCACTTCACACACACTCACAGGATCCAGCTAACAACTTCCCCCACTGCCCTCTACCCCCGGTAGCAAAATGGCAGGAGGGAAAAAGAGAGAGGGATCAAACACGGCTTGTTCGGCACAAAGCAAGTCAGCTCCCGGCTGCCAGTTCTGAACGTGCAAGACAAATTCTCCGTTGTGTTGCAAAGTATGATCCTGGAAAGCTAATGCGGTGGTTAAACACAGTACTGCTCCCAGCCCTGTGAGGAAAGCTCAAGAGCAAATCACGCTCCTGCTGTTTCGTCTTGTGTCCTCGAGCGATTCAGTCCTTCCCTGCCTGGCAAGCAAGGACTGGAACACAGCCATGGTCAGTCCAGGGGGCAGCAAGGGTGCAGCCCCTCCACTATGGCCCAGCAGGGATGTGGGAGCAAGGGCTAAGGACAGACCACAGGCGTGCCAGCCCTGACCCTCCCAGGCAGGGTGCTCAGGGAAGAGTCCAGCCAAGCCCTGCAACGCCACTGCAGTGCCGGACCCTGCCAGCATCTCAAGAGCAACGCAGTGCTGCTGCTGCAGCAGCCAGCTCTCTGTCCCTGGCGTGCAGTCCCCGCCAGAGGGGTACACTGGCAGAGCACAAAGGAACACATAGTAGAGTGGAGCAGTGTAGGAGCTGTTGTCCCTGGGTGGTTCCCACTACTCCAGATCAGGCTCTCCTCAGCTGGAGATGCTACAGAAAATACCTACAGCTGAACGTATCTTCATCTCTGCAAAGGCAAGAGCCCATTAAGTGGATGGCAGTGGGTGACCACATCAACCAAGCATTCGAAACCTCCTTTCAGCCAAGCACCAAAAGCCTCATTTTGCTGAATTTGAATGCACATGGGTGTCAGGTGTTGCTCAGAATTCTCCTTCTCACCACCACTGCTCCTCTCTTTTCCCAGCCTGGTACAGCTGCTACTCCTCTTCTTTCGTGCCATGACACACAGCAGGGTCACTGTTTGAGAGCAAAAGCTGTTCCACAGCAGGATGGATTCCCAAAATGTGACATAAATAGCTCCTGAGTCACCACTGCCAGCATGATAACACAGGCCCTCAGAGGGATTTAGAAAACTACTGCTTAAACCTAGTCCTGCGCTGGAAAACTGGCAGGAGAGGGAAATGCAGCATCTGTTCAGCCCACGCTTTCTTTCAGCTGTATTATTATGTGACCTTGGTCGTCACACCTGTGTGCAGCTCCCTGGGTATATCAGCACTCAGGTGACAATTTTTGGCCACTCACCTATTGGGAGGGTGCATGGCTGATAGGATGCCAACACTTCTGTTCATCCTCTTTAGTAAATTACCACTTTGGAAGCATGAAGCTAGGACAGGCTTACCAGGTCATAAAGCCCCAGCCTCTGCAGGCACAGCCAGCTGTACCTTATCATCTTTTTTAGAGATGTACTTCATTCCTACTTTATCCTAGTGTGTTTTGCGGGGGGTATCCTCCCTGTGCTTCGTAGGTCAGGCTGCTCAAAGTCTTTCTGCTCTGCTGATTAAAACCTTTTTTTCTAAGTCTAGATTTATTCATGCCTGGCTTATATCCATTCCCTCTCATGCCAACACTATCCTTTAGCTTAAATAGCTCTTCTCTCTCCTGGGTGTTTATCTTCCAGTGTGTTCACAGAGAGCAATCATATTTCCTCTCAGCCTTCATTTTGCTGGACTCAACAAGCCAAACTCTCCTGGTTTCCTCTTGTATGATAGACTCTCCATTGCCCTAAACATCCCAGTAGCCCTTCTCAGCACCTGCTCCAGTCTGAATTCCTCTTTCGTGACCAGAATTTGTACCCATTTTTTTTAGATGAGGAGTCCCCAGTGCCTTGTACAGAAATGTTCCTGTCTCACTGTGTCTCCCATCAACTCTTTTTAATGAAAGCAAAAAGAATTGCAACCAGCAAAGACAAGTATCAGTGCAGAACTGTTCATGTGCTGTAAGCATCCTCGTCTCTCAGTCCATGTGATACGGATGGAAAATGAAACCCAAGGGAATTCACAAAAAATATGCCAGCCTGAAAAGACAGCTAGCTGCATGGGCTCTCACTAGCAGACACACAGCTGGTCTCACATGGGCTTTCTTTCTGGTAAAATGACTATTTAAGAATATAGGTTCCTGTTTGTGTAGAAAAAAACAAAACAAAATAAACCAAAAACCCAACAGAAATCAAGCCCAAAATTACAGTAGTTTTTATGCCAGTACTCTCAAGAGGTGGATGTAACTATATCAGAATAAGGGAACTTATACTGGCATGATTTATTGCTCTTCCCATCTTCTGGGGATCAGTATACCTGCATAAACAACTTCAGTCCACATCCATTCCAGCAGAGGAACCTTCTTAGAAACATCAATATGAGCTGCTATGAACAAAATTAACTCTATCTCAGCCACATCCCAGCACAGTTTAAAACTTCAAAACACAGAAAAGCCTCAGAGTGAGGCCTACCACCACCGTGCCAGCTTTTGCTGTGTTCCACCATACCTAGAAAATACTCTCCATTTCTTTACAGTGTAGTCAGGTAATCCTTGGACAGGTCTTTGGCCATTCCAAGGCACGCATCTGGAATGACTGTCTCCAGTCACGGGCCTCCTGCCAGAGGAGACTTACTTCCCACATGTGTGCGGAGGGGATGAACTGCACTCCGGCTGGTGCTTACAGAAATGCCAAATGCTCTGACAGCTCACATCAGGGTCTTGCACTAAGATCAGTTGGGAGGTTGAGACTGCTGAGGAAATAGATGCTGAGCTCCCTCTTTCTCTTTCGGGTTAGCTGAGGACTTGTCAGTGTCCCTTTTTGGTCCAGCCGGAACCCTGGCTCTGCTCCTGATCCAGCATGATTAGGTGATGCTCATCAGCTATTGATCACTTGGTCTTAGTGAAATGTCTGACCAGTATCATATGCCTCACTCTGCTGCTCATAGCTTCCCCTAGCATCCCAGGTTTCCTGCACTGTCAAAACAGGAAACCAGGGAACAGCACAGATGATGCAGAATGGCAATGGGGAACGTTGCCAGATGATTTGCCTTTTTGTTGCACTGCATTTACACTAAGGATCCTGTGCTTTTGCCACCACTGAAGACACAGGCTGATATTTTAAAAATATGTGTGGTCCCTTAGGAAGAGAAGCTCACCAAAAGACAATGATAACTAGTCACTAATGTGAACTAGGTATTGTCTCTTATACCAAATTTGTAAAAGAACTGAAAACCAAACAGCTACTGATGAGTGTCTGCACCACTACAACTTTTTTCCAGTTGAGGGATACACAAAAAATCAGAATAGGACCACAAATAAGGCACCCATACAGGCTATCAGTCCCTTTATTTTCCTTCACAAACTTCAGTACTGGAAATCACTTATTTCTTCTACCTGACCCCTCAGTTCCTTCTAGGTAACTTTCGTGGGCTCTAGAAAAGCTAATCCGAATTTTTCCCTTGAATTTCTTCCAACAAAAAAAAAATAAGAAAAGTGTGTTTCAGAGATGTGATCTCTTTCTCTGACAGGAGGGGAGGGAGGGTTTTGCTGGGAATTCCACGTGACTCTATCTGGTAATTATCCAGTCACAGAGGGAAACTGAAACGTTCTGTGCTGTTGCAGAGAATGACAGCACCTGGAGCTCCAGCACCCAGATAAAAAGCAGAGAGACAATCAGGCAGATGGAGAAAGGCAATGCTACATCATGGGCTGGCAAGCGGGGGGAGAAAAAGAGAGGGGGAGAGGCAAGAGCTGGCGAGAAACATTAAGGCAGCCGGCACAGCTACTGGAGAATGAGATAATGCCACAGATTAGTAATACACAGGGCACCTCTGAAAGAGGGGGGAATGGAGAAAGAAAAAGAGTGAGGGCAGGTCAGGAGAGAGCAGGTACAAAAAAGGGACAGTGCAAACACAAGAGGGAATGGGAGAGTGATGCTAGATCGAACTTCAAAGAATTTTGTGTGGTCCAGGGTCCCTTCCTTCCACCCCAGTCACAGGCTAAAAATGCAGGAGGTATCACCACAGGCTGTTGCAGAGCAAGGGGGAGATTTGAAAATCAGCATCTCACAGCTGAAGAGAGATGTGGCACTTCAAATAGTACTTCCCAGATTGTGGACTCCAGTGGTTTGCTCAGGGAAGGAGACTATGAAGCTTAAGACTGACATAATTAAAACTGTAGCTTTGGGGCACCGGCCCATGTATTTTGTATGGCAGAGAGGTGAGAGGGAGGTTCCCCAACTCTTCCTTTCATGGTAGCGCACACAGAGGCATGTGTAAGCCTGCAAAACAGTCCACGTGACTGATGCCATGGTGCCATGGCCCAGTTCCAAAAAGCAAAGGCGCTCTAAGTGCCATCCCACACAGCAACATGGCAGCGTCATCACACACTCTCAGGGCTGTCAGAAACAAGGGGCGTGCCCACAGGACTGGCAGCATCCTTCAGTGGGTCAGGAAGAGCTGACTGCCAGGTGGCATGAAGCCCTGCACCACCTCTAGGAAGGTTTCTGATGGGATTGTCTGCCAAACAGACAGTCAGATTAGGGCTAACAGCTCGTCAGGGACTAATGTTGGCCACCAACCTCAACACTTATAAGGGTAGTGCCTGAGGTAGATCTGCAGTGGCTGCACCTCTCCACAGAGGCAGGAAGAACTAAGTGCCCAGAGGTTCACACCTGAACTTGTCGGGAAGAAAATGGAAACAGTATCGCAAGGTCTGAGCATTGGGCCACATGGTCCAGTAACCATCCTCCCACGATTAGTGACAGACATTTCAAAGAAAGATGGAACAACTCCTAAAATGACAATGTAAATCAGCTTCTAAATAAGACATGATCCTTTCCAGCTATAAACCCCTATAAATATAGCGCCGAGAAAATCATAGAATTACTTGGGTTGGAAGGGTTAAAGATCATCTAGTTCCACTATCCTGCCATGGACAGGGACCTTCCACCAGACCAGGTTGTTCAGAGCCCCATGCAGCCTGGTTTTGAACACTGCCAGCCAGGGATGGGGCATGCACAGCTTCTCTAGGTAACCTGTTCTAGTGTCTCACTATTCTCAAAGTAAAGTATTTCTTCCTAATATTTAATCTAAATCTACCCTCTGTGTAAATTGGCTTCCTCTTCGAGTGACAGCTTGCAATCCACCTTGTGAGTTTGTACGCTGGCTTTCTTATCCCCAGGCATTTCTCAACCCCCTGCCCCCTTTTTCTTTTTTTAAACTCATTAACATCTTCATCTTGGTGATACTTTCTGGCTGAGAATTTCATCAGTTAACCATTAATTGGTACAAGGCTGTGAAAGAATATCAGATTTAAATGTTATGTGAAACTGGCAGGTGTCTCCTGTGTTTTGTACTATATGAAGTAGTTCCTTCCAATGCCTGAGGAGCATGCTACCTGAGACATAGGAATGTGCTTTCCACTTTGTGGACCCTAATATCCGTTTCCTTTCATACTGCCTCTTCTTCAAGAGGGAATATCACATCTGAAGCATTAGCTCTTGTCTTGGGGAGGTGGGAGAGAAAGATCTGCACTAAGGAGGAATCAGTCTTAAAATTCTTCGGAGGCAGATCGGAGTGGGAATGGGAGTGACAGCAGGGAAAATAAATCTTAACTTTTCCTTCTTTTCTGAGGTCATGAGAATATCAGAGGTGCCCCAACCAAGTTATCATCCCCCTTTCCAAGTGTTGCCCTCAGGTTGCCAGCAGCAGACTGTAAAGGGTGGTATTTTGAGATGAATGAGAAAGAGGGTCCATC
Source organism: Cephalopterus ornatus (assembly GCA_013396775.1). Taxonomy (NCBI): domain Eukaryota; kingdom Metazoa; phylum Chordata; class Aves; order Passeriformes; family Cotingidae; genus Cephalopterus; species Cephalopterus ornatus. The sequence goes on from VZRE01009144.1 coordinate 424,010, forward strand.
CTGCCTGCTCGCTCCCAGCTGCTGCATTTCAATGAAGGACACCTTCTTGATGTGCAAACATTCTAGTTATTATTTACAGCTGACCTTTTCCTTCTCCAGCTCCTGCTGCTGCAGCACTGCTGATGGAGTCAGGGCTTGTAGAGATTGTGGAGACGCTGTGTAGCGAAACATGTTAGCTTCCCTGCCTGTGCCAGAGCTGTCATTACTGCCACTGTGGATTGAGCTACACCCATGCAAGCAACAGTGGGAAATATGAAGAAAAAAGCCTAATGTAGACAAAGCCTTTCAGAAGCTTAACCCCTCTTCCCCTTTTCCATCCCTCTCCCACTTGAAAGCAGAGAACAGCTTCTGAGCAAGACACATGCTCTAATTTCCATATCCAAAGCCAGTCCCAAAATACCATCGTGAAATAATGCTCTCAGAGAGGAGACCACGAAGCAGATTCCCTTTGAGAGACTCTGCTGCTTCTTTTTTTAATTCCATCCAAAAACAACAGCCACCAAATACCAAATGCACCTGGACTGGAACAGTCAATCCAAGGCACCTTGTTACGAGAATGATACGGGGAAATTGGAGGGAATTCAGAGGCAAGCAACAACAAAATTCATCAAGGGCTGAAAAGGGTTCAGCATCTAAGGGAAGCTTAAAAACATTAAATATGTATAACTTGACTAAGAGAGGACTTAAAAGGGACATGTTGACAAGCCATACCTCTTTGAAAGCTGAAAGTACCAAGAGAAGAGAGGAATTATTTAGCAAGATGCATAGGGGTCTAGAAAGGAGTAACAGGTCAGAAAAAGAAGAGAAATAAGCCTGTTCCAACTTGAAGAAAAACTTCTAGTCATCTACAAGTGATAATCTTGTAAAAAGTCTCCCAAGGAAAGCAAGGAAGCCCCCTATCTTTCAGAAGTTTGGAACAAAGTTGGGCTGAGGACCACAGGATATTTAAGCTCTGTGGGGACCAGCCTCACTGGGGCTGCAGGGAGAACAAACTACAGTGACCTGGTCTTAGTACCTTTACCACCTACCTCACAGAGTTCATCAGTATGTCAGGAAAAGACAACTCCTCTCACAAGTTTCATCCAGATGAAGCCATGTTTTTAGCTATTGTCTCTACAAATACAGCTATATATTTCCTGTCAAGACCTTAGACCTCTACATACTGTACAAGAGTTAACTGGCAAAGGTTTAGATTCGCGTTCATAAACTGGATCTTCCAGATGTCACACATGGGCAGGTTGAAACCTACTGATACAAAGACTAACAGCGTTGTTATTTCCAAAAGACATTGGCATATGGTTATATTCCCAAATGTGCTGTGAGCAAAGTTGTCCGGCACTTAAAAGTCACAAGTGAGACTTGACTTTTTAAAGTGCTTAGCACTGAAATTAAAACCAGATTTGTCAAGTACTTTTGGGCCTACCAGCTCCCAAACTAACACACAGGAACCAAATTTTCAAAACAGTATTTGGCACACTGAGCTCCCTCACCAATATAGCCACTTCTCTTGCTGCCTAAGTGACATACTTTTCAAAATCTGTCCCATGGGTGTTTTAAAATCTATAAAAGGTGCAAACTTCAGGCTCCCTTGCTGTATTTACCCTAAGTTGAAGAATTCCTTTACATGAAAACCAACAGCAAAGCTGTAACAGCAAGGCAGTGCTCAGCTCCATTAGCTTTCCTTTATTTGCAGCTTTGCTAAATTTTGCCTTTCTCTAATGCCTCACTTTTGTCCACCATCAGGTCTTGTGAAACAAGGCATTTGAAAGACTTGCAGGGAAGGTAGAGAAGATGCTGTGAGGGAGAACTCCCAAGAGCTTTGATCTGAGCCTACCTTTATCTCCACATATACAATATGCCTTGCAGAGGAGGACATGTTTATAAATAAATAAATAGAGGAGAGAGGGAAGAGTAGAAAAAAAGAAATGTCAAGATATATTTCTGCTGTTGATATGAAAACCAGGAGCTGGCTGAAAACCTCATGGTCAGAAGCAGAATGGGTGGAAGGTGCGACTCCTTGAGAAAGGGGGCAGGAATAATTCCCACATCTAGATTCTCTTGCCATTCTACTACTCATACTAATATCTTATGCTGTTTTTCCTCTGAGACCGTTGCAGGACTTGGTCTTGCAAGGCATCTCAGCACATGCTGAACAGCAAGCAGTGCTTTTGTCAAAGAGACTAAGCACTGTGGAACTAAAACTTGTCTTTGTGAAGAAGTGTTTTGATGCCTGTTTTATACATACAGGGAGACACTGGAGAAGGAAGGAAATAGGTTGTGCAAAGCCATACAATGAAACTATTTTACTGTCAGAAACAAAACCTGATAGACCTGACCTATCTCATACAAAACTTGGTTTGGTGTGTACTGGTTGCATGAGGATAGTGAGAGAGGGGTAGTGATGACTGCAAAATAGCCTTCACAAACCCACGTGCCTCCTTCAGTCACATCTATGTTAGCACTACTGCGAGACAACATGCTTTTCTCTCTAATTGGGATCTACCCAGGGATATGTAACCACAGCAGAAAGGACAAGCTGAAGCTCCTCCTCCCCAGGGTTTGAAGGCAACCAGCTTGAGTCATTTGGGTCTGTGCTCTAGAGCCTGAACTCCAGCCTGGCTAATGACTTCAGAGCAGGCATAAGCACAGGGACTGCTCTGGGGGCGTCTGCACCTTCTTAGCTGCAGTCTTCTGGTACTGGCAAAACAAGCTGCACAAATTGGCTGGAACACAGAACATAAACCCTTTTCATTTCTTAGTGAAGACAATGTTGCTTAATCCTACTGGATGCATTTACCCAGGCATATCTTATCTGGATCCCCTGACATCCCTGCCTTTTCTCCCAAGAGCCTTCTGCATAACGAAACCTCTCCCCTGTGCACAGCTTATCTGCAGTACAGATAAACCATTTCCCCATGGAGCTCCCTTCTGGACAGCTATCTTACTGGTAGTTTAATTTCTTACACAGCTGGGTCTAAGGCTGCGCACTTGGGCTTTGACTGGTCTGAGACTGGATTTCTATATCTGTTCTTCTGACAGTCACTTGCTCTAAATAATTTCCAGAAGTCCAGTACCATACGGAGAGATGCCAAACTGCGACTTCAGCTGACATAAATCAAGGGCCAACAGGGCACCACTGAAGTAAATGGGGAAGCCTAGATTTACACTAGACGAGGATCAGCTCCTCTTCCTTGCACCAGACTCTAAATGAATTCATTAAATACATCACTTCAGTCTGCTCAGCTAAAAGAAGCTCCAGCTGGCAGGAGGTTTCACATCCAGGGAATGTTTTAAAGATGAGGACTTGTTGCCTGCCCTGAGTTTACACTTGGCTAAAGGTAGGCTCTCATCATTCATGAAAAGGGGATGACATCATGCCCACCTGATGGATGCCTGTGCATCCCCAGTGTCTGTGCACGGAGTGACCTTTACACAGACCTCATACCCTTGGGGCGACAACCTAGGCTGAAATCCTGAAGATGCTCAATTCAAAGTGCTACAGGGTAGCAGAAGAGAGGTTCTGCCTGTACCTCCACCAGACTGAAGGGCTTATTTTTTGGTTTTAGGTCTTTTAAATTTTCACTGGTGGGGAACAGGAGGATCTGCACTGAATTTGAATCTGCAGTAGGGCAGCACTGGGGGCAGTAAGAACAGTTCGGGATTTTTGAGACAGGAGTAGAATGTTAGTTAATTCTGACATTAAACACTAAATGAAAGGATGTTAAAGTTATTCTTAGCTTCCAAAAAAATAAGATGTGCTGTGATTGTCTGGCCTGCTTTCATGTATTGTACAGATCTTGTGATTCCTACAGTTTGATCTCTTATCCACTCACTAAAACAGATGGTGTTGCAGGCTCTTTGCAGACTCTGACAAATATGACTGCATTTGGAAGGCTGTTCATATATCCACACTTGATGTACAGCCCTCAGGACAAGATACACTGGCTTAAGACTTAAGTTCACATCAAAAGCACGATCTGCAACAAAGAATAGATCCAATTCTCTTTCAGCATTGATGCTGAGGTCGCTAATATGCACCATCACACACAAAATTTCTTCCTATAGAGGCATATAAAGGTCAAAACAATAGGATTCTCCAAAACTTTTGCCCTGAGACCCCAGTCAAGTCCTCTTTCTTTGGACAGGACCAGGGTGCACATTATTTTTCTTCAAGAAACAGTTCTGCACACTGAACAACGATACCTCCAATAAGATGGAAAATAAGAGAGCCCTAATTCAAATGGACCTGCCACCAATCTCTCTCTGACTTTACACTTACTGTTTCTTCCTTGGGCCGGCAAAAGAGGGCTGGTCCTGGACAGCCACTGAGAGGCAGGGAGAGCATGCGAAAGTACTCGTGTATGTTAGACTGTTACAGGTCTTCTCTCCACCTTGTGTGTGTGCGTATGTGTGTGATCAGCCAGTACTTGGAAAGACAAGTGAGGTTAACTGAGCTACATGCATTGCTCCCACTAGAGCAGTATAAAATGGTGATAAACCACAGCTGGAACCACTCTGCAGTAAGTATCTGGCCAGAGGTGACGCATGAGGTTAGAGCTGCAGCTCCACTCCCCTGTCCCCTCTGCCTGATGGATCCTTGGTAATAAACTACCCTTCAGCCTTTCCTGTCTAAAACCTAAACTGCTGGGATTCAGGGGAGATAAAGATTTCAACCACCTTTCAGAAGAGCCTTCACAAGAAAGTCCCTGTTGGCATAAAAGCTGACATGTAATGGGCTTTCTCTGTCCCTGAAAGTAGTTTAGCACCGCAGGAAAGTGCAGCCCTTTTAGCTCTCTTCTTTATTTAACTGGAGTCGTTAAAATAAACTGATTTCCCAGCCAATTAATTATCAAATATCTGTAACAGCTTTCAAGCCCTGCCATTACTCAGTCTCAGAGGCCCCCATAGGCAATGTTAAGCTACACTCTCCTTACCCGAGTAACCACTGCTCCTGCAAGTCTGCTCCCTTTCCCTGAGCTGATAGCGGAAAAACAGAGCAGGGGCCTGCAAAACCCTGGAGGAGAGCTGCAAACACCTGTCTCCTTCTCCTCTTTGACAGTGACTCCAGCTATGCATGTGCTGGGAGTCAGTAAGCTTTACCACGCTCCTTGACCAAGACTCAGTTACCAGCTCTCTGCCACCCCCACACAGACCCCAGACTCTCTGCAGGAGCAGATACACCCGGTCAAGACACCTGATGTTGCCAGTGGGATCGGCTGGTACCTGGCAGCAGAGCTGAACCTCAGATGCCAAGTACCACAAGCTCAGTATCAGCCCAGTGTGGGGCATAAGCGTCAGTTCAAAGCATGTGCCAGGAACCAGCTGCTCACCCAGATGTGGACAGGGACAGCTCCTGCCATAGATGTGTTGCCTACTGAAAAACCAGTCTTTACCACTCTGGTAACTGGAAGGTTGTACTCAACATACATACATTAGCAATGTCCCTACCATCTATTTTATAAGCAATAAACTGCACTCATATGTGGTTTCAATTAGGAGATTTCGAATGAGATTGAAGATAATGCATCCCATAATTACTCACCTTTCTCCTTTCTAGAAACTCAAGCAGAATCATTTCCAGGCCAAAATGCGGTCTCTCTTGATTGATGACACTAATAAAATGGCTTTATTGTGATATAAATAGCCTTAAAAACGTCCTGGAGAGTCAATATCAGTGCTTGATGGCCTTATGCAAGCAAGGTCCTTATCTTACAGTGTACTAAAGCTTAATGAGTTATGCTTCTGAGAAGTCTGCCTTTGGATTTGGGCACTCATTTGGGCAACTACAGAAGGGTAGCTCCCAAATTAGACATGCAAAGCGGGAACTGTTTAAACACCTTTCCTCTTCCTTGCACTCCCTATTAATAATCTCTTCGCTTCCTAGCTTTCCTGGTGCCAGTTCAAACACAAACACCGGCTGAGCCCAGCAGGAGCCATGGGAACACTGTGCTCCAGCGCCTCTTTGCTGGAAGGTTACCAGCCGCTGCTACAGTAATTGGAAAACCTGAAATTTCTTCCAAATTGTGCACGCTCTGAGATTCTTACAGCCCCTGCAGAGGCGTGTGGCCATTTCCTGAACAAAGGGCCTACACTGACTTGCTCTGAAGCATGTCTGTGGCCCCCATTGTGGCAGATGATATGTTTCCATTACCCCTTGTCAGGAGAGGCCACACGGCCAGCCCCGCCATGCAGCTGGGAACGAAGCATTCAGCACCTTGGGCTGCACTGGAAGCTTGGGGGTTGCAGAAAACCAACGTAAATTTTGAAATTAATGTCCCCCAGGCAGTAGCCCATTTCAGGAGGCCAAATACAGAGCCTGCCTCAGAGGATGAGGAAGAAGACCTCTGGCGTTCACAAGAGAAATGCCCAAAGTGTTCCTCCCTTCTCTGAACAGCAGTGAACCTCACTCTTCATTAAAAAAACCCACTGGTTTTAAGGCCTTATTTGAAAACATGCAGTCAGTTCTATCAGGATTGTAATCTTCGGCATGCAGCAATAGGAGATACTGTTGGCCGTGCTTTCCAGCAGTGCTACCCTGGCTCAGATCCGGCAGCAGACTAGGTGCTAAAGAGCTTTGCTGGGAGTGACAGAAACATATACACCTGTCATAAAATGGTGATATCATAGCAACCGTGACAGTGATGTGATCAGGACCTGACAGACAGTCAAAAAGGAGAGGGAAGGATGCACAAGAAAGGGCAACTGAGAAACTTTAAGGGAGAAGCAGTAAGAGTCTGTCTGTGAGTGGATGTGAATACGTGACACTTGGTGCTTGTCTGTTCATGGCAGATGGGATGAGGACTCTGGGGCCATGTTCTTCCCTCCACCTGAGTAGTGCTTCATGTCTCTAAAGGGCAAAGGGACTATACAATTTCCCAGCCCTGTCTTGCTCCCATCTCTCCCCATCTCTGTCATAGTTATATCCAGTCCCATATTTGAGAGCAATTTTCCCCTCAATAATAAAGCCTTTGTGAGCGTGTGGGTGGCCGTGCATGCATGCTTATGTCTGTGAGAGTACATGCGTGCTGGGGTCTGCTGAGATGAGAAGGTGGTTTTGTGTACGCGACAGAGCAGGAGTGAGATGAGACTATCAAACATGTGCAAGGATACGAGAGAAACTATGCTTCACAGAGAATCAGACAGCAAAAGTGAAAATGAGAAGGTGCTCATATTAGACAGTATGCATGTCAGAAAGGAAGAAAGAGAAAGGTCTTATTCACAGCCTTCCTGCATGTGTTTGATGGGTATCACAAGTCTTAACCAAGAAAAATATGTATGTATTCAAATCAAACACAAAACACCCCTTTTGCCTGGAGCGCTCCTGCCTTGCTTGTTTGTTCTGTTGCAAGCTGCTTGTTAAGAGGAACACAGGAAACAAGAAGATGGAAACAAACCCCAGGTTGACGTATTTAAACACAGCCAGCTACCAAGGCAGTAACAAACAGCGAGGAGAAAAACAGGTGGGATAGTTGGAGAGCTGCTGTGATGATGCTGGAATGAGAGATGCCTGGAGAGTTGCTGAAGACCATCCCTCAAGTGGATTATGATCACTTTTACTGTTCACATACTGAGTTGATTCTGGAGCTAGCTATAAGGAAACACACTCAAAAGCCTATTCCTTATAGCCGTTTCGCAGTAAAGAGTCAAAAAACAATGCAAGGAGAGCTGGTGCTCGTGCTCAATCCCCTGCAAAGCTCTCTACTCTGAGCCGAGACAGCCCCTCTTGTCAAAATTGGAATCGAGCGACTTGAGCCGGATTTATCAACAGAAGAAAAACCAGTAACAACAGATTTAGTCTCAAGCCTCCTGGGGCTAAAGGCCTTTCTAGGACTGCAGGTCAGATAAACATGGGTACAAAGACAGGGATGGCTTTGAAGTTATTTTTCCCTGTTCTGTTACGCTTTGTTCTATCGTGGTAAATTTAAACACCTTTACAAGTTTATGGCTCTTCAATGCTATCGTAATCCACAGGCCTACTCTGCCCACAGGGGAAATCCACCAATACCCATGTCCAGTCAGACTTGCTAAGTAGCTTACAATGCCACAGGCAATGCATGGGAAGACAGGACCGTGCCAAGAACTGACTGCAGGAGTGGCGAAGCCACCAGACCAAAGACACGGAGTTGAAGAGATCCAGCAAAAAGGTCAGAAGTGCAGATGAGGCTCTATCCCAAGGCAGCTCACCCAAGCTTCACCCAGAACACTACAGATCATGAGAAAATGACTCGCAGATAAAGGCAGCTGTGGACTTTTTGTCCTTTCCTCCCTCTTTTAAAATCAGAGTGAACAGCTCTGATTTACAGCTGTAAAACAGAGCTGTCATGATGCCAGGGGAAGGGAACTACTATCTTGGTGTTGGGGCGACAGAGCTGGTGCAGGAAAAGTGCCATACAGAGGGCTTGGGTGCGGCCCTTTCACCATCACCCCTCCAGCATCCAACCGAATGAACGCCACCTTTCTTTGGCTATGGAGACTAAAGCAACCCAGGTCAGGCTGGCTCCTGCTTTGGGCAGGCACTGGGCTATGCAGAGGGGGTCCCTCCTGATGGGGGTCCCTCGGGTGCTACTGCATCCTCAGTAACAATAGTTACTGTTGTTCAAAAAAATTACCTAGAAACTTGTACCAATCCTTCTGCAGCGTTTGACTCTCTGACCTCGGGAGGCAGTGTGGATTTCACAGACCAACTACCTGCTGTGTGAAAAAGTGTCTCCTTTCATGTGATCTAAATTAAGCCACCATTAGCATCTCCAAGTGACCTCTTGTTCTAGTATTACAGGAGGACAGAAAAAGGAGGGATTGATCAGTTTTCACCACACGCTTCATTAGTGTAAATAACTCAGTTATAAGCCTTTAGTGTGTCTCTTCGGGGAGGCTGTGGATGGCTGGTGCTTGCCATCTCCCATTGGAGTGGGCCAGGAGCGAGCAGAGGCAGTGAGAGCTCAGGGACAGTAGAGGTCGTGGTGGCAAGACAGAAAATGGGAGAGCTGCTGGAAAGGAGAAATGACATTTTTGCAAGCTTGCTGAAAGCCCTGTTCGGTCCAACTGACTGCCTCGTTCTAGGTAAATCTCGTAGGATTATACTAACCATGCTTCATGGCCCCTGGTAATTCTACAGGGTGTCATAAATGAGGGTGTAGCCAGTGTTCAAGATAATGTCATCTTTTATAACATATTTCCTATTGTTTCCCTGTCCCTTAAAGGCAACCAAGCATCCTCCACGCTTTTGGAATTGACGCAACCCACTGAAGAAGCTTTTATCGAGTTACTCACCATGACTCCCAATCTCTTCCCTCCAAGGAGCCTGGGAGCTCAGTGCTCATCACTGTAGAGATGAAGTGGAGACTATTTTTGCAGTCTGCATTACCATACGCTCATCTACGTTATAGCTCATCTGTCATCCTGCTGCCCTGTCCCCATGGTGCCTTTAAATCCTGCTGACTCATGGAAGTGGCAGCCTGAGCCTGCCTTTGGTTGGCAAGATGGCGAGGGATGCTGGGGCAGGGCAAGGACCCAGCTCCAGGGAGGAGACCCCAGAGCAGGCAGGCCAAACCCTGGGAGTGGGTCCCACTGGCTCTCCACGACCTGTGCAGCAAGCCTGCAGAGGATGCAATGGGGTGGGCCTGCTCTTAACATCTCCTATGGCTTTTGACAACCCTGATGCACTTCTCACCAGTCAAAGAGTCGTCACCGAAGTACCAACACACCGGCAACGTAACACAGGGGAGACTAAACACCTCCACAGTGTGTACTGACTCCCATTATAACTTCTCTCCACGCAAAAGAGAAACTGTTTTTTCCTAATTAACAATCCACTGGGTTTTAAACCACGACAAGACCTTGCCCCTTTGCCCATGGCTATTTATTTCCCTTCATAATTTTGTGTGAAAGGCCTTATCAAAGGCTTTATGAAAATCAAAGTACATTATGTCTGCTGGGGATAACCTTTATCTTATTTTATTAAACTTTAAAAAAAAACCAACAAAAAACTCCCAAAACCCAACAAAAAACAACAAAACCCACTTGCAGCACAAAAAGGCAGAATTTTCTTTTCCAGAAGCCATACTGGATTGACCCTGTCATGTTATACTTACCCAAACGTTGTACTAGTCTGTCTTTAATTAGCTTCACAATCAGTTTGGCTGGAACTGAAAGAGAGCTCATAGATCTGTAATTCCCAGGATGTCTTTCAATTATTAAAAAAATAATAATAGTACTTAGCATGCCTGGAGCACTCCCTCTCTGAGGATCTCAAAGCATTCCACACCAGGGTGAAGGCAGAGCAGGCTGGAGACAGCCTTTCAGCACCTTCACCTTGCAAGCAGGGAAGAAGGGAGAGCAGCTTGCCTAAGTCCACATCACAGCTGGATATGGAGCTGCCATCCTTTTCTTAACCCTCTCAGCTGTCATTCCTCTTTTAAAATCACACCCTGATTCTCGGGGGCGAGGAAGGGGCAGTGCATCCCCATCTGCATCATTTTACCTGAGTGCGGAGAGATTTCAGCATTTTTTCCCCCAAATCCAACCCTGCAATATTAGCAGTTCCGCATTCGTTAGAGAGATGCTGTTTGTAAGGATCCGTCAGACACTGCTGTCAGTATATTTCATGCATTATTTACTTCAGAGCCCTGAGACTAATGCTACCCCAGTGCCAGTGATTTACTGCATTTGAGTTGCTCAAGCTGATCCATAACTTTGGGTAATAATAACAATAACAAAATACTTTGTATGCATATATCATACCACTCAGCAAAAACCCACACAAAGATGAACATATGATGCCAGAAGAGCTGCTGCTCCAGGGTACCAGAGTGTCAGCCCTTTGCAGGTACAGCTGCCTCCTCACACAGATGCATCTGCCACAACCCAATTTTCTAATACTTTGCTCTAAGTCCAGTACATGTGGACCCTTCAAAATTAAAGTTCATATCCAGGGGTTTCCCCTTTTCCAGGGAAAGTTCAGCAAGCCCTGCAGCACATTCCCTGTCAAGGATAGACCTGCTAGGGCAGAGGAACCTCATGAGCCTGTCCCAGCCCACAGATGGGGATCTCTCTGATGTGGTAAATTAAAAATCCCAGAGCGCCTGGGATAGGGACTCTGCAAGCAGCTTGGTGCAAGCTGGAGACTCAGCTTCTTGGCTTTGGCTCAGCTCTTTAATTGCATCCCCCACCTGTGGCTCTCCTGCTCCTGGTATTGCACAGCCACTGTACCTTTGCCATTCTGCTCACTCCCCTCAGCTTCCTTCTCATTTACACCTCACCTACTGTTTCGTCTGACCCCCGGCAGTTTGGCCACTCATTAAAAGGTGCTTGATGAACCCTAATGAAAGTCCACATTCTGCCGTGCGGCTGCGGATCCTTCCTGTCCTCTTTCCACACCGCCCTCCTACGTCCTCCTTGCACACCAAAGCAGTGATGATCTCCAAGGCAAGTCCAGTGCTTTTAAGGACTGTTTTTCTGGTTTATTTGCTTTAATTTATTTTGCCCTTCAGCCTAGCATTCACTGTCATCATTCCCCTTGAGTTTTCCTGCTGCCCTCTTTGAAGCTCACCTATCCTGCGCACACCGCACGGGGGGCACACCTAATGAGCAGCTAATCCCCCTGCCCCTACCTATGTGATGTAGACAAGTCCTTGGCACTCACACCACTGTGACTTGCTGCTACTGCTCGTCGCACCCTCCCTGCTCCCTGACATCTCCCCTGACATGGCTGAAGCCTCAAGAAAGGGAGTGCTGTATCCTGGCAGGCTCTTAATATGCCGCAGGCCCTATTATAATAATAATAGTAATAAAACCCAATGAGAGATGTCCACTCACCCAGGCAAGACTTGAGCACAGAGGCCAATTCCTGCCACTGCGCTGACACAAAATCACTGAGATCAATGAAAACATCAACTTGCAAGTGCTGCAAAGGACGCTCTTCTCCTTTGCCTTTCACATTTCAGCCCTGAAAAAAACAGTTTGTTTCTAGGAGCAGAAGTAACCCCTCCTGGTGGTTTGACAGCTTTGGCCAGATCTGAGCTGGGGCCACATGCCCTCATGCTACCAGGGCAGGAAGAGAGAGAGAGGGCTGCAGAGCTGTGTGGCTGCCTTTGAGAGGAATCAGCTCCAGCACACGGCACTGACGCAGGGGGGAGGCTTCCCCTGATCCTGTCTTGGGTGCAGACACACACATCTGCAATGGTACGGACTTTAAGGGACCACACAGGGACTGGAGAGACAGAGAACGCCATGCAGGACTGCATGTGTGTCCCATGCCTCGTCAAGACGTGCTCACAGCAGCCCAGCCACAGCTGTTCTGTGCCGTGAGTAACATCCCAGGAGTCCCACCTGGAGAGTAAGTACTGCTGAACACAGCCTTAAATCATGTCTTCTCACATAGGCACCAAAACAAGCTGCTCGAAAAAGCCGTCATTTATGGTGTCAATAAATCGCCCCTCCAAATCATGCCCAGATGTGCACTTTGGGGCCCAGTAACCTTGCCTTTTTGTTCTTGCCTGAAAAGTCTCTGCTCTCCTGCAGCACTCCCTGCCTAATAAATCATGCCAAAATACATTAAAAGCACCCATTATTGCTATTAATTACTATTATTGCATTAGCAGATTTTACTACTGCCTTAATCTAACAGCTGAAATCCTGTGCTCACCATGCGGGGGGGTAGTGTGTTGGAGTCCTGCTTCCAGAGCAGCTCTCAGCCTTGTGACATGCCATGCACTAACATACACAACCCCCCTATGGAGCAGGGTTGATGGCGGCTGACAAACCTGTCCAAAAAGCCAGGTGAAGGGAGGGAAAGAACAGCAAGTTCCCCAGCTTATCTGCAGGCTAGATAATAAAACAGCACAGTGAGCTGGGCAGCCCACAGCATGTTTATCATGTTGTCCTAATACTCAGCAAACACAGTTCTACTCTTCAGCACCGAAAAAGTGTGAATATCAACTGAACCAGGTCAAAACATCCCCCAGTCTCAATTTTTTTACCTGCCCTTTCTCAGCTGTGTCTATGTAATTTGTATCCTCTTCAACATAGAAGGATTCTCATACTTTTTGGTACTTCAGAGTCTGGAAAGGCCTCTGGCTTTCCACAATTTAAATCACAGTAACAAAAGCATCATAAAATTCTGTTTGTTCTGCACAATCAACCAGAAAGAAGGCTGTACCTCATGATCAGTAACCTGCACGATGGGACAGAAGACACACTCAACAACTTCAGCAAAGAACCCAAATTTAGGGGAGTGGCTGACTCGCTGGAGAGCAGAGCTGCCATTCATGTCCTTGAGGACGTGGAGAAATCGGGTGACAGGAACTTCATGAAGTTCAACAAGGATAAATGCAAAGGCTTCCACCTGTTGAAATGATCCCCATGGAACACTGAAGGATGAGGATTTGCTTTCTGACGAGTAGCTCTGAAGAATACCAGAGAGCCCCAGTGAGTAAAATGAGTGTGCCAGCATGCCCTTGAAGCAAGGAGGGCTAAATGCATACCTGGCTGCAATGATGAGAGTGTAGCTAGCAGGCCAAAGTAAATTATTATTCCTCTCTACTCAGCACTTCTGAGTGGAGCAATTTTGGGCTCCCAGAATATTTGGTTGGACATAAAAGAAAAACATTTTCATAATGAGGGTGGATCAGCACTGGAACAGGTGCCAAGACAGGTTGAAGTATCATTGTCTTGGGACGTTTCCAAAATTTGACTGAGCAAGCTGATCTAATGTTGAAGTTGGCCCCACTTGGAGCAGGGGCTTGGGTGAGAGACCTCCAAATCTCCTTTCCCACTGAAACTTTACTGTGATTTCAAGGAGGATACTGTAGTTCTTCCTTCTGTGTGGTTTAGCTGTGGCTTGAAAGCTGAATTTGGAAGAGTAAATGGGAGATTTGCCCCACATCAGTCCCCAGAAGCCTCTTTTGAGGCTCAGAGCTCTGCCATCTGCCAGCACTAAGTGTGCAGGGGCCAATACACAGCACAAGCACAAGCTCTGTTCACCCTTCTGCCACGCAGTCTCACGAAGGAAGCTGTTGTGAATGGGCTGGAAACTCCCAGGCACACATCTGTTTATGCAACCAGAGGATTTCTGTGCACCTCTGAAGGTATATGTTGTTACCAAAATATGGAGGGATGCCATTCTAAAAGGCAGGGAATTTTCCTGGGAAGAAACTGGGATGGACATACAGAAACTGTGTACTGATATTGAAACCCAGAGAAGCCTATGTCACAGTTGTTTCACTTAGCACAGAGAAGGAGCCGCTTCTGGGTTAGATCACAGCAGTCACATAACACATTTCAGTTTAGAATGTCAGAGCCTAAAGCCACCAAAATGGGACACCCTGAAGCCACCAGAATGGAACTGACAAGTTCCTGCAACTAGCCACTCTGAATTTAGACCTGACTCCTGGGATAACAATCTGGGATTTAAAACAAACTGAGAGAGATATTTAATAGCTGAGAGAGGCGAGAATGTTGATTTTGTATCTCCTTCAAAACACAGCTGTCCGTTATTTCTTCCTTCAAGTCATTACTCTCCTTTTATTCCCTTTTTCTTCCATTCGCAAACCTGAACTCCTCCTCTCTCCTCAATTTCCTCTGTACTGTCCCCTCTTTCAGCTGATTTCCGCAAGTTGCTTTCTTATTGCTTCATCCTTCGCAAACTTTTTGGCACCACCCTCACATCTCGGTAACACCTGCAAACAACCATGAAGCTGCTTGCAGAGAGATTAGGAGGACCACTTGACAGGGATGGGGCCAATAGTTTCCCCTGTCTGCAGGAGGGACATGTGGCTGGACTCTCTAATGTGATGAACAACATACGAAGTGTGGAGTGATGGCCATATGTTGTAGTAATTCCTACATACACTGTGGCCTCTGCAGAACAAACAGCTCCATGGTGGAGGGCACTGACAGAAGTGCAGGCTCACGGGTGGCTTGCACTCAGGCACCTACCCTTCAGAGACAGATGGTGGAGAAGGACAGAGATAGATGGTAGAGAAGGAGGAAGGGTGAAATTGGGTCTTGGAAGTGACTTACAATCATCTCTGGTTAGGTCAGACTGCAGCTGCATATGTTCATTAAAAAAAAAAAAAAAAGAAGTCAGAGTAACTTCCCTAACTGATAGGGGCAGATAGGGAAAACCAGGTGACCCTTCAATATCCCTGAACAACCACATAACATGACATTTCAAGGGCTCTTGAAAGCTCCTAGGCCCATGCCCACATTTTGGCACAAGCACTGTGAATGACAATTACCTTTGCTGCTATTGGCTTCTGAATGACTGGCAAGGACCCAAAATTCTCCTGAGTCACCTTCCCCAGCAATTCAACAAGCCAAGGACCAGAAAAAGCACTTGATGTAGCTGGGATTTCTCTGGTGACAGCATGCAAGGAGAGGAAAATAGAGATTCTAAGCAGATTTCATGGGCTGGACCAGCTCCAGTTCTGCTTGGAAGTGAAGGGTATTAGGGTACATTTTCTGTGCTGCACAAAAGAGAAGAGTCAGCACTTCCATCCAGATGCTCAGACCCATGGGCCAGGCAGAAAGAAGACAGCTGCTCTGCTTCATACTTGAGCTTGCACAGAGAAGGAGAAAGGTGGGAAAATTCATTGCTGAAGAACAGGGAAGAAAGGAGAGGAAGATATGTCATATGAAAGAGAAAAGTAGAAATTGAGTGACTAATGGCACCATAGCTTAGTTGTCTCAAGTTAGAGTCTTAAATTGCCCACAGTGGGAGGAAAATCACTTTAACATCTCAATATGGCACATAAAACTGCTGTTTAAAGAAAAAACCCCAACTGAATATTGTTGAAGTGGTGATAGAAATTAGATTTTTTCAAAGCTGACTGTACCAAGTCAGGGGTTGGAGCTAGATGATCCTTAAGCTCCCTTCCAACCCATACTGTTGCATGATTCTATGATTCTAAGTTGGAGTCTTCTGGTAAGAGGTAGGTGAGAGCCCCCATCTTAGTTGACATACTGGGGAGAGACTGATGACCCTAGAGGTGAAAAGCACCCAGCACTGTAGCTTCAATACTTCATCAGGGATTGAAAGCTCTCAACTTCTGCAGGGGGAAGAAATAGGAGTGCAAGCCCTAACATGATCCTTAGCCATATCCAGAAGAGGTCTTGCAAGGCAGAAGAATGTATGGAACCCACCTGGTTGAATTTTATTTCATCAGATAGGTTCTGATGGCCCTAGGAAACCAGTAGTATCAAGGAAGAAGGGAGAATGGACACAGTAGGTTCTCACAGAATCAGTAAAACAGGAATGGAAAGGACTATAGGACACCAGCAAATGCACTCCCCAACTATATAGCAGAATAAACTATACATAGATGATCCCAGGGAAGAGCTTTTCCTAACCTGTTCTTGAACATCACCACTAAAGGCAACTCTACACTCACTAAACAGAACTCCTCACCCACAGGAGTACCACACTCCCCTTCCACTTGGTGACTCTGTATTTGAAGAGCTAATATGCACACTTCGTGAGGTCTGGGGTAGGTGAGGCTGCTGTCGCAGTGAGTAATTTTAGTAAGATGTTACAGAGTGTACAAGACCATTCTGAAAATGAACAGGAGAGACTGTGCAAATAAAGATGTCCTCAATTTTTAAAATGTTTTGTGCTTTCTCATTTTATGTGCTAGTAAGAATTCTGTGGTGAGCTGGCAACTAGCAGATAAAGTTGTTGACAACAAAGCCTTCAACTCAAAATTAAAGCCAATTCTGCAGTTGTAAAAAAAGAAAAAAAATGTAAAATAAAAAGATGGCAGGTTAATTGTGATAACATCATTAAATTCGTACCCAGTCCTCAAAGCACATCATAGTTATTTAGAGGCAAGTGATCTGGGGAATCAGAAATGCAAGTGATTACAGCATTTCACCTCTTGGGGTCTATTTTGCAATGAGACACAAATAAACTGAGTTTGGCAGTCAGAAATACTCTCTGACAAAATATTCTCCTACATCCCTGAGCTGATTAAAGGAACGATCTGGAAGAGAGAGGTCAGTCGTAGGCACACAGATAAGCGATAGATGAGAGAAGACAGTGCTTGAGTCTATGTAGTCAATATCCTGGAGTTAAGAAAAGTTCCTTACTGCAAACAGCTTCCTGTGAATGGCTTTTCACATCAGATCTCAGCAGACAGTGCTTATCTGTGACCACTTGTTAGATTAGGTCCCAGAGCAGGTAGTATGCAGAATCTTGCATCTAAATCTCCATGAAGACCCAGTCAGATTGCCTACAGCTCAGAGAGGGCACAGGTAGGCAAGGAAAGGGTTCTCCACCCAGATCTTTCCACCCTTCTGGCAGCTGTCAGGGAGCAGTGACAAGGATTCTGGTGTAGAGGAATGCTTAATTCCATGTGCTGTCTGGACAAAGCACAGTTTTATCCCTGGTCAGCAGCAGTATTAATCTTGCCAGGGTACACCTTAATCAAAGTGGTCCCCAGAAAAGAATGGGAGGAGGAAAATGGTTATGTAATTACAGCTTTCGACCCTCTCAAACAGACTGGGGATATAAGAAATGCACCTATACTAATATAATAAATTGCTCCTGACAATGGATTTCAACAGTGACTGCATCTCTCGTCCAAGTAAGTGATAATGAGAACTGGCTGACACCACAGGAGGGACTCAACTCTTCTGTAACATCACTAAACATGGAATAGATGATGATTCACCAAGCATGGAGTTCACGTCTGGCCCTATGCCTGCTTCTGCCATTCAAACCATTCCCAGCAGCTGTGGAAGAGCGCAGCGTGGGGTCCACTGGTGACAACCATTATCATGAGTAGGACATTTCTCCAACAGGAACGTACTATGTGTCTCTTCCTGGCTTCCTACCACCTGAGTGCTTCCAGACTAGTTGAGATGATATGAAAAGGGAAGAGGGAACAGAGCCAAGTGCTGTGCTTTAGCCATTCTAGTTGCTAGGACTCACTCTAGCTGAGCATGACAAAGGCACTCTCTGGTTTGGTGAAGTTTCAGACATTAGCTCCTCTCTTTGGTATAGCATACAGGAGTAGCACCAACACCAAGCTCCATGGTCAGTGTCTAGAATCCCTTCCTTCCCTTGTTTCTTTGCAGCATGTATGAGAACAAAGAACAATCCTTCCCACAAGCAAATACTGAGATGGGGAAAAAACAGGAGGCTTAACAGAGGCAAAATGCCATGTCCAACATGATGAAGGAAGCCTAGGCAGAGCTAGAGTGGTACTCAAAACATCTGAAGATGCCACTTTTAAAACCTATAAAAAGGGCAGGGAAAGTTGAGCGCAGGCAAAGTGTGGAATAAGGAAAGTAGGTTTCAAATGCAGTCCCTGACCACAGACTACAGTGGTACCAAAGGGAGATCTCTAAGATCCAGAGCTGAAAAGACAGCCTTAAATAACCCACCCATGGACCTACCAAACAAACTGCACCTAACCTTTCCCTCTGCCTTGCATTTCCCCTGGGGGACCAGCCACTTTCTTCCGAAGAGCCACACAGGGACTGGCAGCAAACACCCCTGGCAGAACACAAGGAGAACAATGCAACATAGCCAATATGCTGGCTCTACTGCTGTGTCCCTTCTTGGTTTAAATCAATAGTTTATGACATCTACAAGGGGAAACTGTAAATTTAATTTTGTCCCCTGCAGTGCGATTCATATCTTGTTTGCTGGTAACATAATGAATGCGTTTGGCCTCTAGACCCCCTGCCCAGTAGACCAATTTAAGGATAAAGGGAGAGAAAACAGCTAACTACAATTAGGCAGGTCGATTAATGCTGGATTAGCCAGTAGCTCAGCTAAAGATAGCTTTACAACATACATGAGGGGCAAGGGAGAGAAAGAAGACACAGGCCTGCAGAAGGAGAATAAGAAAATTCTTATCAGGAGGTCACTTTACAGGTGACTTGAAGGTGCACATTGCCTGCTAAGCAACTGATGGAGCCTTGCATCACCTCCCAGCCTAAAGCCACAAAACTGCAGATGCCTTGCCCCACTTGATGCTCATCAGGCATGACCTAAAGTATAACCCAAACTGCCCCAAAGGCTAGAGATACATAAGGTAAACCCTTCTGAAACTCATAGACTTAACTGCTCCTGGAAAAGCCAGCTGAGGTTGTCACCATAGTTAAGAGTGTGCATGAGCTTGCTAAGAAACCTTGCTGGATATGCAAATGGCAACCAAACAGTTGGGGCAGAAAAAGTGACAACACTCTGAAGCTAACAGGGAAAGAAAATTGAAGAGCAATGGAGATGACCCAGCAGATGGGAGTCCAGGGAGAGCGTTTCTCGATCAGGGTGCTCACTGCAACCAAGCTGGAGCCGTGGATGAAGAAACCAGCTTTGATTGTGTGCTCCCTGCTGCACAACAGAAAGCAAGACTTGCTACATTCTTGTGAACAACCAGACCTTGCCAAAGAAACCCGGCTTTATTGTCAATTCCTTTTTCCAGCTGGCAAAACCAAGAAAACTCCAAATTAGCTTGGCTAGGTAGACAGAGCAAAAGAAATAATATTTTTGGCCAAAATCTAGAGACAAACTTTGCAGCTAGGTCTTAGCTTTACAAGGGGATGAAGCAAAAAACCACCACAAAACCCTAAAGAAACCAAAAAAAAAGGGCCAACCCACTAACCTGTGGACACGATATCCAAATGCCAAGGGATTTGGATCTGTAAAGGCAGCACGGTCTGGAACATTCAGTTCATGTCTCTCTACTTTGTGGTTACAAAAGAGTTCCTAATGCAGTGTGTTTAGCAATACTTCAGTGCTTTTGCTCTTTGAATTAAAACCAAGCAATGCAAAAATGTATGGAAATTAAAAAAAAAAAGAAACAAAACCAACAAAACTCTCAGCTCTCAGAGAAGGCTTAGGTGAGGGGCTGAAGACAACCCTGTTGTTTCTGCATTGATCTGCTCCTCTCTACTTGAAAACAGCTTCTTTTCCTCCTTCAGTTACCTTTTTAAAACGCCCTCCTCCATTCAGCTTCAGAGGCAGCTCCCTATGGATCGGCATTTTTAGATGGATACAGTGTGATCTTTAAAAGTTGCTGCAAATTGGCTCTGAGGGCACCTTTCTATGTCAGTTCTGCCTATTTTCTCTATAAACAGAGAGACAGGGATGGTGAGGATGAGGGAGAAGGGCTTTACAAATAAAACAAACAATAGGAAAGTTGAAAGCAAAGTCACAGCAGAGTCACGCATTCCGACCTGAAAACAGGGCTCCTCATCCCAGCACCATAAACAATCTCCCTGACATCAATTATGGATGCTGATCAGACACGCATGCGGGAAGCTACATTCATACACAAATTTGCCGTTTGCACCATTTGGGAGTGACCGGTTTGTGACACTCCCCTGAGATCCTAACTGACAGCTAACAAGCTGTGGGGAGGTGCCACATAATTAGGTGTACAAAAAATATGGGCATCACTCGGTTTTAGCTGCATGTAAACCAGCCATGAGCAAAGCAGCTCAGGTTCAGCTCTCTCCCCTTCAATTCATTGTGGTATCCTCAAATTCACCAAAATTTAAAGACATTGGATAAAACTGGGCAGAATGATGGGAAACCACATCCATATTTGGACCGCATAAAAACACAATATTCTGGACACAGGTATCTTAATCTGCGCTCTACTATATCGTTCGAGGGCAAGACTGAAGGGAAACATTATGGTTAGGATCAGAGAAGAATAGAGAGGGAAAAATCTTTTAAGTGCATTGGGTTTGTAATGGCAAAACATAGCTCATCTCTACAGAGAAACTGTTTGGTTTCAGCTCATTGAAAATGTTGGGCATGTTACTAGACAGCAGATGCAATCACCGTCCCTGGGACTGGAGCAAACATTACTGTCCAATATGCTGCTACAGTAAAGCTTGGATGAATGATACAGCTGCAGCCTGTGCAGGGATACTGCTGAGTTCATAAAACACTTTAGATTGGAAAAGACCTCTAAGATCATCTAGTCCAACCATTAACCTGCCAGTGCCAACCCCGCCACTAAACCATGTTCCCAAGTGCCACATCTACACATCTTTTAAATACCTCCAGGGATGGTGACTCCACCACTTCCCTGGGCAGCCTGTTCCAGGGCTTGACAGCCCTTTCTGTGAAGAAATTCTTCCTAATATACACTCTAAACCGCCTCTGGCACAACTTGAGGCCATTTTCTCTTGGCCTGTCACTTGTTGCCTGGTAGAAGAGGCTGACCCCTGCCTGCCACAATCTCCTTTCGAGTAGTTGTAGAGAGTGGTAAGGTCTCTCTGAACTCCTTTTCTGCAGGCTAAAAACCCCCAGCTCCCTCAGCTGCTCCTCATAAAACTTGTGTTCCAGATCCTTCACCAGCTCCGCTGCCTGTCTCTGGACATGCTCCAGAATCTCAATGTCTTTCTTGAAGTGAGTGTGTAGTGTTGTCAAGGTCAACAACAATCAAGTGAAGGCCCAAAGTTCTGCCTTCAATAAAAGCGTAGAGACAGGGTGTACATTAGCACTGAAGAGCTAATGGTTGCCTGCATATCAGAATTTAACAGTGTAGAGCCACTGCTGCCCTTGCACGTCACGTTGGTGCTTGCATTCCCTTGCCAACACAAGGGATTCTCTGACCATGCATTTACAGCAGCAGTGCCATGTTGTCAACACTGCCTGAATCGGCAGCTTCTGGTCTGTCTCTGAAGATATGGGTATGGGTAATAATGATTGTGTGGAAAGGATTTAGTGGGGAGCATGAATTTTCTCTCCTGCATTACTAGGTAGAAAAAGCAAACTTTTTTTCCTCCACTGGCCTCCATCTGTCTGTCCCGCTCTTGTCCCTCGCACACACACACACCTTCCTCCGTCCTTACACTGCGATTAAGTTTTGTAGAGTTTTGTCCTTCTGGGATAATGTTTCCTGCCCATTTTGAGAGCCTAACATACTGATTAAACACTTCTTGGTCTTCACAGTCCCATACTTTCTAGCACTGACAGTTTAATTTCCAGACTCCAAGTTTTTCTGATTCAAAAAATGCCAGATTGTGCATTGTCATGGCTAAAATCAAATTGTTCCCATTTATTTCCCTGAGTTGGACAGCTGTCTGAAGACTTTTTTTTTTTTTTAAAGACCAAAAAGATTATTTCCTAGTATCTGAGGTTGCAGTTTGTAACTACCACTGACATCAAGTGTAGATTCTCTACAATTAGCCATTAAAAAAACCAAAAAACCAAAACCTATTCAATTTTTTATCTGTTAAGAAGTATGCAAAATTGCTTCCAGTCATTATCAACCTCACCTATGATAAACTGTACATAATTATCAACAAAAGAACTAATGGTGATTCAGGTTAAGAACCAAAAGTATCAAAGAGGAGATACAAAGAGAATAAAAGCAAGGGGCACATTGCTCTGACATGGTTATCCTTTTTGTGAGGTTCCTGAGGTCTGGTAACAGCTGCAGTTGGCAAGGGCTCCTATTTTACTTCTCTATTGGTGGATAATATTGAATTTGCTAGTATTAGGTAAATAGAACAATAAAAGGAATTGGTTAACAGTTTCAGAAACAAAAGAGCTGAGTTTGAATAGTTGTGGTTCATTCTCCAATGACACTTGCTACTTGTGAACATTTGACAGCTTGCTGGGTGTCACATGAAAATTTGTGAACTGCTAAGGTTTCACAATTTGTAACACAAAGGCTGATTCTAACCAGACAGCAAGCTAGTTGTTATTCACAGGACAGGCCAAAATAATTAAAATAAATTAATTGCAGTGCATGATAAATTTTGAAGTGCTGTAATTTGTCCTCATGTTTTACTACAGTCTTTTTTTTTTTTCCCTGCAAGAAAGAGCCAATCCTGAGCAGATAACAGTCTTGTCATTAGGTTGTTTGATACAAAATACAAGTACAAGTCTCTGCCTGATTTCTGTACGGAGTTTGGCCATAGTTTTCTACAAACAAGATCCCCCACTCATTAATTTAACTGCCTCTTACCTTTTCAGTGGAAATTTAAATACTGAGCCTAAAAAGCTGAAGATCACTGCATATAAAAACACATGTTTCTCTAAAATGTTTCCATTTTGACATATCAGTATTTCAGATGGAAAAAAAAAATTCCAACAACTTAATTGAAAAAAAAAAATCTGACCAATATTTTAGTTACCCAGTTGAGAAAGAAAACAATTAGCATGATATTCAGTTAACCAATAAAAGAGTGCAAATACTAAGCAAGTAATCATTCACTGAGGCAAACATTTTGTAAAGAACAGCTGGAGGCCTAAAAATTACTCTTTTTTAGTGAGCACTTACCAAGCCCTAAAACACTGGATGAAAATCTGAAGCTGCTTACAAACAAATTGCTTACCACACAGTGACAATGCTTTAACACTCCTCTGCTTTTCTCATATCCTTATTCTTCTCACCATCACCTCTGAGTGAAAACTTCCCCTAGTATTGGGTGCTGCAGGCTGTAACAGCAGCAGAACCTGGCCCTGACAAATCAGATTTGTAACTAATATCTCAGGCTTCTTCAGCACTGGGCTAGAGGGTCAATAGTGGCTTGTAAGGACATATTGACATCACTGAATCAGTCCATGAGTTACCCTCACTTCAGTGATCAAGTCTCACAAGTAGCATCGCTCCCATTGGATTCTAACACAACAAATGTCTGCAATCTTTGAAGAGGAAGAGACAAAACAGTGCACACTAAAATGGAGCTGCCACTGAACCTGTGGGCATAGGCAAATGGATTTTATCATACTGCTGAGAAAAGACTATTACCCCAGGCCCTGCCTGCAAAGCTGGGAGGTCTTATTTCAGAGCACGTACAGAAAGATCACACCTCATACCATAACCCCCTCACCCCAAACCAGACAGTACTCTGCCCGTCTAATGCCAATTGTAGAAAGTAAAACTGGACAGTGGATTATTAATTGTGCTTGTGAAACACATTGGAAGGATGTGAAATGCCCTCACTGCTCCAGGGTGCCGAAGCAAAGAGGCTGTGCTCAGTCCCCTACTGCCTGCATGCACCAGGTTTCATTGTTTGCTGTTTCCTAGCTGAAGAGGCAGAGGTCCCTTGTTATTTAAGGCAGGCAAAGCTTGATTCTTTACTGAGTTGGAGGAAAGAAGAGCCTATCCCTAGAGCACAGTGAGAAGGTATGAGTGAAATACCTAATTCTCTGTGATGACTGTAGGAAGCCAGGGTCTGGTATAAATCCTTCCTTGTCTAAGCCTGCCTCAGATGCCTGGACAACTGAGCAAGACCTCAGCTCATGCAGGATGCTTGTTAGAGCATGGAAATTAATGCAAATGTCCCAGGTCTCAGGCTACCAGTAGAATCACCACCCTTGAAAATGTCTTCTCAAGGATGTTTGATCTGTACTGCAAGGCACAAAACAGGTTTTAGGACATGACACTTGCTTTCTAAATCTAACTTCAAAAACTACTGTGGAAGTTTAATCTTTTCCATACAGCTTGAGCTAGGCAGTTTCCCTGCTACCAAGAGGCCAAATTACCCGTGGCACTAACTATACAAGTACTGGTTCTCCAAAGGAAAATTACAGTGGTCTTAATCCTGGATGGCTGGGACTCCAATGATTGTGTGAGACCTGCCTACCAACTCAGAGGAAATACCCTGCATGTACAAGCCAGTGCCTACATGGAGAAGTGCCCATCTTGGAGACCCAGAAGCCTGCTAGACAGGTCATTTCAGTGGTGAGGCCAGTAGGTAGAGAGGCTGTAGAGTTTGGACCCTATTCTCATGTCAAAGCAGGGTGGTGTAGGTTGAGAGGAGCATAAGGAAGATGCTGGCTGGCTGCTGTGGAAAATAAAATGTGCTCCATCTTTGGCATTGGTGATCTATTTCTGGTCAGGGTGAAACACATTTAAATGTGATGTGGGGATTGCTGAGCAAGCCACTTGGAGTTTCATGTGCCACTGCTGGCTCAGACTGATGCTTCATCTCCTATCCAAGCAGAGGTTTGAGAAACAAATGATACATGCTCAGGAGCCGACCTCCAGCAGCAGGGGAAACGAGAAAAAACACAAACCTCAGTGAAGAAGCTGCAGAAAGACAACAGTTCATTGTGTTTCCACAGCCAGAAGAATTCATGAGCAGAATCTTACCCTTGTGTTTGCCTGTGTTTCCTCCTTGAGTCGGCGATTTCTAGCACTCTGTCAGCACATCTGTCTTACTCTTTATTCTTCTGTTGCCCTCCTGGTGTTTCACTGTTTCTTCTCTGGCATTGGAGGCTATTAAGCTTCGCCTGCTCTGGTCAGCAAAGGAGCCAGCAGCACATCTCTGCACTTTCACAACTAGTGACTGAACCCAACACTTTGATGGATCAGTTTTGGAACAGAAAAGCCGTGTGGGAGAGGGAGGAGACTGCACTTAGGTCCAGAAGGAAAAGAAAATGCCATTGAAGGCGATAATCCTGGGGTAGTGAGTAAAAGCAAATGTGTTCCTCCTACTGTGGGTTCATTGCAATTTTGGTGTCAAACACAAGAACAACTGGTGTTCCTCTCCTAAAGCCTTTCTCCTTGTGTCCTGTGGTCCCAGCCAGCTAGTTCATCATTCCCACTGCTTGAATAAACCAGGATGGGAGCTAGCTGGGTTTGATCTCTGACGCTCCAAATATAAGCCTTTGCTCAGCATGTCCAGCATCAAAGTGGACCAGCAAGTTCTCAAGTGTCAACAAAGGCTCTGCCTGGGCAGCAGCCCCCTCCTGTTTCCTGCACCATAACCTCTGCAAATAGCTCATGGCTCTCCTTGGGGGCGCTTTCCAGAAAGGTGACAAAGAGGACATCAGAACCACCTCTCTCTGCAGCTGCTGCCACGCAGAGCCTTGTAGGAACAGCTCATTTTAATAGCCGCAGGTTAAGATTTGTTATAACCTCCTCAGTTTGCCTGTGTTCACTGCAAAGGCAAATACAGAAGCAAGTCCCCAGGGCTGGTCATCTTGTGTGCACAGAAACAAATACCAGGGAAGGGGAAAAGATAGTGAGCGTGACTTTGTGTGGCAGAGCACTTGCAAGGAAATGCAGGTGGGGTTATGGGGGAATGGAAGCAATACAAGCAGGCTGAGTGGGTGCAGCAGGGTGTGCTCAGGGGTAGTGCTGGGAAGATGCACACGGACAGGTCCAGCGGGTCACTAAATTCAGGTAAGGGTGTTGCCGTGACTGGCATCAAGAGCGAGAGCAGATGACAGTAACATGTGGAGAGTGGTGACTGTGTGGCGTAAGTTGCACAGAGTGAGGCAGGGCAAGTGCTTGTGGTGGTGTGTGAGAGGGGAAACTGTGAGCATGCAGAAGAATTTATTTCTGAACCTTTCTCCATAAAATGCTGCAGGGAAGCACAGGTGAACTTGTTTGCTTAAGCTCTTAACTTGTGGGCTTAAGTTCTGAAAATGACCTTTTCCTTGAGTATTTCCAGAACACAAAAGCTGATTCTTTAGCCTGTGCGTGGCAGAAGAGGAAAGAGGATGGGGAAGAGTGACAGAGCTCTAAAACATGCAAATTCTGGGAGCAATATAGAACATCAGGACAAAATTGTTATTTGCAGAATGGTACCCAGAGTGCTTTTCTCTGCAACTTTGCTGTTAAAATGCTATACTTCTAGAGGTCACCCTAACCTAATTAAGTCTCTGTATCTGGTTAAAGCAACAGCTGCACAGTACAACATGAATTCAGGGACGACTGAAACCAAGAGACGTGTCCTTCATTTGTTTCTCTAGCCATAACTGAGTTGCCCATAGGGAGACTCAGTTTGGACAACTGCTGGGAAACCAGATTTGTGTTTTGGTACAGCTGTGCAGCCAGTGTGGCTGGGAACATGACACTTGCTGTTAACTCCCTGTATGCCAAATGGATATGTAGGCCTGTTGGCTAAAAAAGTCAACACATGGTGGAGAGCCCCAGACAGCTGTACTGCATCATTCTGTTCTCATCCTTCAGGAGGTGACCTTGAATATATTGTCTTTGAGTTCCTGTTGTAAGACACCACAGGCTTGGAGCTCCTTCTATGTCAATACACCTGCTGAGATAAGAAGTCCTGACAAGAGGAATTTCATTGTCTTCAAAGGAGGAGGAGCAAAAGTGTACAATCACAGTTGAGCGCAATGCACTGTGTGACATGCATAGCATTTGTAGGACATGCACAGAGCCTTTTGCATGGAGTACAGCAGTCCCATCAGTGGGTTCCCATATGTCTCATTTGCACAAGTTGGAGCAGATCTTGACATCCCTTTTGTCTCATCTTCTGTGCTGTCTTCTGCCCGGGACAAACACCAAACTACCAGTACGATAATACAGGGGTTTTATGTTAGGAGGTAGCTCAAGAAACTCTCTCAGCAACTTTTCAGAGTAATGCTGAGAAAACTGTGAAATGACCACAGCCATAAGAGAGTCTGCATTAGAATGGACCAAAACTGTCCTGTCAGAAACATACAGATGATGCACTGAACCATCCTGGAGAAAGCAAAGGTAAGGAACGCAAGTAATCAGCTTCCTTGCAGCAGTTTCCTTCTCCTTATTTATAGCCTCGCTATGATTCAGTCAGGCTGGAACTAGAAGTGCAAACACATTTTCTTTGCTCCTGGCTCTCCTTGGACTTCATTTGCACAGCAAAGCATCACCCAGTGCCAGAGATTTATGATACGCTCAAAGCCCAAACAAGGCTGGATCTGAACAGCCACATATC
The DNA here is from genome assembly GCA_013396775.1 of Cephalopterus ornatus. Taxonomy (NCBI): domain Eukaryota; kingdom Metazoa; phylum Chordata; class Aves; order Passeriformes; family Cotingidae; genus Cephalopterus; species Cephalopterus ornatus. Next base: position 451,649 of record VZRE01009144.1, read on the forward strand.
CTCCAATTTCATGGTGGGAAACGTGCCCCTAGTGGGCTCCCAAGCAGCTCATGTCAGATTCACTGATCCTGACTGCACCTGTGCAAGTGGAGCTGCAACTCAGCCTGCTCCTAAGAAGCAGAGACTCAGCAAGCTTGAGCTCAACTTCAAACCTAGGAGAAGCAACTGGATCTAAACTTTTGTCAGCAAAACTTCTGGGCCTGGAGACTTACAAGCTTGCATAGACTCAGATCCAGTGCCAAATGCGGTAAACCAGCTCTTCACGCTTCATGTTACAAGCTTCATGCTTTTAACAGTGGGTTGCACCAAAAAAAACATAGTGGCCATCCTGTCTCCTCCTGAAAGCTTGTGAAATACTTGTCTGGGACTCAAAGCTTCACAGCTGATGTTGCTCTTCATCAGGATGATCCCAGTCTTCATTGTTTCTATATGGTAGCACCCTCTAAGCTTCAGTGCAGACCGTGAATTTATTGTTGTGGGGCTTGTATAAAAGCTCAGCAAAATTAATTTCCTGCCCAGAACTAGATCTGCTACTACCTTGCTCTAATACAGTCATTCACAGTTCCCTATACTGCAAGCACAAGCTTCTCTTTCTTCAATTTCTCCCCACACCTACCAGAGCCCACAAGTGATAAATGAATTTATAAGAGGGGAGTCTGTCCATCTCTTTTTTTTTCAAAGCCGGAGAGAAAAGTAATGATCTTGTTCTGGAAGAAAATCAAAGGCTGCCAACAACAGCATGATATGTCAGCTCTTTTAATTTCATTTATTTATTTATTTTATCCAGTTGCTTTAATCCTTGGAGTTTAAAGGCAAAGAATGAATGCAACGTGATGGAAAATGAAGAGCATGTGACAGTATCAAAGAACAAAACCAAAGGAAAGGGTGTGTGTGTGTTGGGGGAGCCTTGTTAGGAGACACATTAAGGCAATCCAGCTGATAGATGAAGCCTTTTATAAATGAAGAGTAAAGTCTTCATGTCATTCTTTATCTTTCTTTCTTGTTGTTTTTTTTCCCCCCAACTGTTGTCTCTCTGTCTTTTCCCTCCTGTTATTTTCCTATCCTGCCTCTCCTCTTGTAGTCTCCTGCCATAGGTCTCACTTTACATTTGAACTGAAGGGCTGCTGTGGTCATGGCATTACAAAGTCTCCATCTGCCCAGCTGAGGACAGCAGAGTCTCTGCTTCAGCAAGCCATGGTAGTACCTGCCACTGTGAGAGCCTCAAAAGAGACTAAAATTCACCTTATTCCAGTCAGGCTAGGATGCTGGTTCACCTCAGTGTCTTGGAGCTATAAACAAGGCATGGCAATCAATCACAGGCAGTGGGAGGCTGGCCTCCAGAGGATTTTGGTACAGAGCTGGGATAAATTCAGCACAGAAGAGTTGCTGTGCTGTATATAGAAGTTGCAATAGAGAGGCAGATAGGGGGAAAGCAACCCAGAACTGCCTTTTATCCTTGAGAGAAGAGCAGAAAGACAAGGAATCACCATATTCTTCTCTTTCTGTCATGGTTTTGACAACCCCAGGAAACAACTCCACTGGAGAAACTGCTGTTGGGTACTGTTTATGATGAGATTCAGCAGCAGTGACTCAGTTCTCACTGTCTCACACACACACAGAGCTTATTATCTGTGATCTTTCTTCCTACTGCATGTAAATGTCAGGCCTGCCTCCTTTGAAGTCTCTTGAGCTTGGTCAAACAGGAGAGTTTTCCATAGACCCAATTTCCTCCAGCAGCCTTCATGCCTTGCTGCAGCTTCTCTCCTAGCAGAGTTTGCATAGCCTCACACACCAGTCCACAGCTCTGGCCCTGGTGGTTTCCAAACCAGGGGTCACACCCTACCAGAGCCCAGGTCATGATGTCTCACTGCTCGTTGGCATGCAGAGTTAGAGGGGAGCTATCTTCTCTTCCCCTTCCAGAGACTCTTTCTTCAACATCACAAGACAGAGCCTAAATTTGACTCTCTTCCAGCTTTAAACATATTTGACCACTTATCCCCAGAAAAGTTTGTTGTGGTTTAACCCCAGCCAGCAACGAAGTGAGCTGCTTGCTCACTCTCCACCAGCAGGGTCAGGGAGAGAATTGCAAAGGCATCTCATGGGTTGAGATAAAGACAGTTTTATAGGGAAAGCAAAAGCTGTGCATGCAAACAAAGCAAACCAAGGAATTAATTCCCTGCTTCCCATGGACAGGCAGGTGTTCAGCCATCTCCCGGAGAGGAGGGTCCCATCATGTGTAACAGTTAGTTGGGAAGACAAACACCATCACTCCAAACATTCCCCACTTCTTCCTTCTTCACCTCAGCTTTATATACTGAGCATGATGCCATGTAGTATGAAATACCTCTTTGGTCAGTTTGGGTCAGCTGTCCTGGCTGTGTCTCCTTCCAGTATCCCATGCATCCCCAGTCTCCTCATCAGCAGAGCAGTACAAAAAGCAGAAAAGGCCTTCTCTCTATGTAAGAACTGCTCAGTAATAACAAAAGTATCTCTATATTATCAACCCTGTGTTCAGCACAAATCCAAAACACAGCCCCATTCTAGCCATTGTAAAGAAAATTAACTCTACTCCAGTCAAAACCAGCGTAAGGTTCCTGTGAGGTCTCAAGGTCACAGACTCATCGTATGGAGAGTGGAGACTGTTGAGTGGCTGAGCAACCCCAATTTCTCCCTATTCAGAAGAGCTCCTGTGATAGAGACCGGCAAAGGGAAGAGGGTTAGCACACACAAGGCAGGTACTTTAAATTCCGTCAACATCAGGTGAACCACTTTTAACCACACTTCTGTCTCTCCAATAGTGTGGGAAGTGTGACTCCCTAGCACCACAGATGGGAACAATGGGTAGATTGGCAGATTTTGTGTTGAGGCCACTGCACTCTGACCAGTCTCTCTGGTTTTCTTGTTCCTGGGGTGTGTTGCTTAGGATCTGTATGGAAGGTCTCCTGGTCGTAAAGTAGACTAAGTAGACTTCAAAGAGACTGCTAATTTCACTACAACAATAATAAAACTAGTCTGTCTCACAGAGTGGCAGCAAGCCTTATATTATTCATTCTTGGAAGGTGCAAGAGATCTGAGATCTTTGCAAGAAAGGCAGTGAAAGAAAGGCCCAGAACATTTATTTTTTCCAAGGTGCAGTTTTCCTTTCCTTCCCCAGTCCTAAAGGAACAGGCAAAAAGAAAGAGGAGAGACCCAAGGACAAATGCCACAGAGCATGCACAAGTCAGGTTGGACATAAGATGACAGAAAAGGCCACTGGAAGTAGGAAGGGACTTGTCTCCCCAAGAGTGGAGTGAAATGCAGTGTGCACTAGAGTCACACAAATGCGTGCCAGCAGGATCTGGGTACGAGTCCTGGATCACAGTCACTGCGAGGTGTAGAGGGAGATGGGAGACACTGGATGGACACCGTATACCAAAAAAAAAAANCAAAATTTTCAATAAATATTGACTGTCAAACAGGAATCTGGAACAATTAAATGTGATACTTAATTAAACATCTATACTCCCATGGAATGCAAGATTTACCTCCTTTCTCCTGTTTAGTACAGGAATCCCAGAGATTAAACCTTCAAGTTATGAACAACTATACCCTGCTGAGAAAAGTGATGGAGTGCTATGCTCCACAGAACTTAACCAGGCCCCAGAAAATGTGGAGTTGACACTTAAAGGCTTTTCTTATTATTATTGCTGCTGTTATTATTATTATTACTATTACTATTTTCCCTGACAGTAGAACTCTTCTTGTCAGGTTCCCAGAGGGAGATAAACAGTACGTGCCTGCATTTTAATGGAAATAAATGGGGCCACTCTACTTTCCTGATGCATAGGGTTCAAACACTTTGTGCTAGAGGAACTGTTGAAGGCAGGCACACTTCAGTGGATGCTGGGGAAGCTGTAGGGCTCTTGGATCTTGTGCAGGAGAGAAACACAAATGTAGGCCTTGGGGACGCATAATCAGGGGGCTGCTCTGCTGTTCACTTGACTGGCTTGGACAGGTTACTTAGGTTCCTGTGCTCTGGCTGCTTCCTTGCAAAACAGAAGTAATAGCACGATGACCCATGTTATGCCTGGGAAGAACAAGCACCTAAAGGTTTCTGGCATGGTGATAAAATGGATCAGAGGGTAATGTAAATAATTCATATAAGGTAAGATCTGGGCTAGAGAGGAGATTTCCTAATCACCCACCTGCCAGTTACTTTCAGGCTCAATGAGATTTAGATACATTTAGTAGATAGATCATATTGCCTGTTCCAGAGATTTTGGTGGGCACGCTCCAGACACACAATGGTGTAAACAGAGTCTTTTCCTGCTTGCAGTGCGGGTCAATTGCTTGATAGTTTTGGGCAACTGCGATAAAACACTACTTCCTAAAGCTGTAGGTCAAGGCTTGTTCTCAACTTGCTTTGTGCTTAGGTTTAACACAAAGGCAGCATGAAGCACTCCCCCCTCCTCCCCATCACAGAATCACAGAATTGGTTGTCTTACATGTGCTTCTCTCATGTTTTTAGTACCATCTTCTTTATTGAAGACATCTTGTGTAGCTTAAGTGACTTTCCTGACACACTGATCTTTTCCAATATGTAGGACTCTGTAAAACACCTTGCATAGGAAACATCTCGGTATGCTCACCTTATCTTTATCCAGACCTCACTCCCTGTGAGTCCTCTGAAAGTGCTACCCATGACATACTAAAAAGGCAGAGGTAAACTTGGTAGGCTTTGTTCACCTCCTCCCCTCAGCTGCTTGATTTCCTGTCACTTTGCAAGCTGTGGAAGCCATAAGCCACAAGTTCAGCTGTGGGGCTTGAGGCACAGAGTGAAGGAGGAAAAAAATATCTCCCTTTGGCTGCAGCATATCCTAATCATCCTCTGCTCTTTGGAAGACCTTACCAGGACAAGTATGGTACTTGAGAGCATTTCCTCATACTGCCTTCTCCCAAAGCTGTTTGCTGGCGTGCATACCATGCCCAAATTCACCTTTGTGAGCGCTCAGGTGCTGTGGTCAAGGAAGTTGCAGAAGGACTGGATCGAGATTCCCTGACCTCTGAGACAGAAGAAATCCCACCCATTCATTATGTTCCCCTCATCATATCTACTGACTCAAACTGTTGTGAAAAGAGATCTCTCTCCCTCCTCTTGGAGATCTGCTCCACTGCTAGGACTTGAGCCAATCTCATCATCAGGGCACTTTAGCATATCTTCTTTCAGTAATGACACCCCATGTCTTCCAATTACACAGCCTGGCAACCCCCCTAAGAAGCTCATGTCCTTCATGATATCTACCTTTTGGATGCTTACAGTCCACGGTGGGAAGCACAGCACTCTAGAGAAGGTCTGCCAGGCATACAGAAAATGGAAAACACTTTTCAGGAGAAGTACCAAACTCCACTTTTTTTCTTCTTTTTTTTTTCCCCCCTCTTTTAATAAATATATTAATAAAGGAGGGGGAATACCTAGCAAACAGCAGAAAAAAACCACAAATAACAAAAATCCCTTCAGGGACTGCAACTGTAGTCACGTTCTTCCCAGCACGCTTGTCTAATCTCTGCTGATGTTCAAAACACACAGAAGGCACAATCCTCAATGGTGCTGAGCAAACCCTGAGAGCATCCTTTGCTCCCAAGGAACACAAAAGGTACTCAGCTCTTAATAGAAATTGCTCATAATGACTGAGCCTCTGAAGTACATAAGCTGCTCTGAGGGGAGGCAAAGCCATTTTCTTGCTGAGTTTGAAACTAAAAGCTGTGTCTGTTTGGCAGCTGCCATTCAAGTCACGATCAAATTTGGCCTTTCATGAAAATGCAAGCTCATTGAAACATTCAGCAGAGCGTCCGGAGCTCCTCTGAGGAGGTAGGGAGGAAGGGAGGGAAGAAGGAAGGGAGGGGAATGCGGTGTAACCCTCAGCTAGTGAGATGAAAAGAGCAATCACAGTCAAAACCAGGGCTTGATAAGCTGGTTAAATGGCAAATCAGTGTGGAACAGCCACTAAGTGTGGCCACAGGGAGCAGTTATTGGCAAGCAAGGGAAAGGGATGAAGGGGACTAAGGCTAGATAGTAGCCACAGAATATCTCCTCCAAGTGTCCTGAATGAAAGCAGAAATGGGCATTTACCATTAGTTGTTGTAGGATTTTTTCCCCCATTTGTTTGTTTTGCCAGTCTCCACAAACACAGCTTGGCTGCTGAACTCCACAGTAGATAAATGATGTAGAGCTGGTGGGAACTTGTGGCCCTATTTAAACAAAGGTTAGATAGAGTTATCTGGATCGATTGAGCTGATGCTTCCTTGAGCACTAATTCAGGCCAAGAAACTGCCACTGAGAATAAGCTCAGCTGACCTCACTAGGAAGTGACCAGGCAAGATGGAGATGTAAAGAGCAGCTTTGGACACGGGTGCCAACTGGGACAACTTTGCTTCCACATGAATGCTACTTTACATAAGCAGAGTGGTCTCAGACTGGCAGAACTATCTCATTACACCCCTACCTAGCAACTTAGCTTAAGATCAGCCCTGCTGGCTTGGAACAAGGGCCTCCCTAATCCTTTTTTCTGAAAGTAGGCAGTGAAGTATGCTTTGAGTAAAGGGGTTATCCATCCCCACAACATCCTCTCAGCTTCCAGCAATCTTCCCTGAGTGGGCCTGCCCTCATTTCAGCTGATACAACTTGGGAAAAGGTTTAAACTGAACCAAATCCTCCCATGCACTACTATATATCAGCGTATGTGACCACTCTGTTACACAATCACCCAATTATGTCTATCTGGTAATGACTCCCTGTGTGCCTGTTTGAGCTGGGGAATACAACCCCATTAAGCCACACACTTTCTAAACTGTCTTTCAGTCATTAGTGCCACTTGGGACTCGTCTTGCCACTGCTGCTGACTATTTAGAGCGCTGGAGCCTGAGTCACCATCTCTGATTCATCGTTTTATGCCAGTGTGACTCTCTGGGTCTAATGGAGCAGCGGTGAATCAGGCCCTATGTATCTGGGCTGGCAACAACTCAGTAGCTCCCCATTCTCTACTCTTTTCCCTCCTAGGGTCTGTAGGAAATGCAGAAAATGCTTAGCTTATGCAAAGAGCTAAGCAAGTTCAAAGCAGGGGTGACCAACCACATCCCAAGGAAAGAAAGCACATCTTGTGAAAAGCACAGGATTAAGCTTATTTCAAATGATGCCATTTTTCAGAATCCAACATTTGTACCACAGGGCCCGATCCTTAGCATTATTACTGGTTCAAAGCAAATTTTACATCTTATCAACAGCTTTCAAAGGCACTACCTCATCTGCTGAACACAGGGAAAGTGCAGAGGCACCAGAAGGATGAATCTCCATAGGTCAGACTGGCTTCCAAGACGATTGAGACTTACAGCCTTAGTTTAGCCCATCTTTAATTGTGATGTAAAAATCACTGCCATCGCAAAACAGTTCAAGAGAATAACCCTCTCCTCTTTCACAAACCCACTGTAAGTCTAAATGAAGGAAGATTGGAAAGTTCTTTTCTAGAAAAAGAGGACCTTTAACTGGAGACTAGATGGGAAGAAGTCACACAAGATGCTGGCAAAGTCACAAAGTCAAAAAAACTCCTCACAGAGAGCAGCTCTGAACTTTTGTCTCCCAGCAACTGATAGCAACTTTCCCCCTCCTCATCCCCACACAACAGCCTTGCAAATCTGTGAAAGTGCAGATGAAGAATCAGTGACAAAAGCCCTTGTTCCTAAGCACAAAGTATGGTGCTGAGCTACACCTTTAAATATGTGTTTATGATGCAGATTCATCACAGGCTGTGGCAGACACTTCCTCCGAGTCCCCTGTGGTGAGGGGGGCAAGTGAGCAGCCCCTCTAAGGTCCCATGATCTCAGCAGTGCTATGGAACAAGTAAGAAGGAGGGATGCATGGGGAGGGAAGGCTGGCTTGGTCACAAAGCTGGTGTGTGGGCATGTGCACAGTTGTCCATCTCTTTCTTGCTGTTGTTTTTAGGTAAATATGCAACCAAAAGCTTGTCTGAAAAGTAGTCTGTGTTCCTTCTGCCTTGTCAAACTCTTCAAGGGAAACATTATCGCCTTAATTGCTTAATTCCAATTTGCATAATACGGCGCTCTGACAACTGCAAAAACAGGGATGCAAAAGGAAGATTAAGAGCGACATATGCATGCTGCCAGCCTTTCACAATTGGGAAAGCAAAGCTGAGGACCAGAGCTGGGACGAGCAGCCCTGCAGGCTCTGACCTCCCCACTCACTCCCTGGGAGCCTTCCTCACCCCTGTAGCCCCTAGACACCTGTGCACACCGGGTTTTCGATGCCCTCTGGGAGGGTTTTCAACCATACTTCTCCACCTAGATTTTTTATCCATGGACTATCTGGTCCAGAACCATTCAGAGGGTCCTGGTTGCATGCGGTGTCCCTCAAAACATGAGAAAGCAAAAAGGGCACGATATGCTGCATGCCTTGAGCATGCAGAACTGCCCTTGGCATTGCATTGCAAACATTTGAGGGCAGAGCATGGTAAAATCTAAGCCTAGACAAACCAATTCCTCTTGGATCTCCTATTCTACTGACCAGTACTGATATTTGAAAATTTGATTATTTTTTTACTTCACATGTCAGTGCCTTTCCAAATTCATGAGTATTAGATGCTGGACTTCCCAGACACTCTTAAGAAAGTCTGTTATCCCAACATTTCTTTTTTGTCTGGGAGCAGATGTAGATGTATATAAGAAGACCTCCAGAACCAGAAGGTTCCTACAATTACAACCACAGGACATCTGTGAGCCAAACTCATTCCCACCTCTGAAATAAAACAAGTTCCAAGAAGGCAGTGAAACCATTTTCCTATTTCAAAAGTCCAACAATCCCAAACTTCCAAAACCCAACTGTGGTGAACACACAGCAGGCCAACAGGGAGGCCTGAATTTTCGGCATCAATTCTGACCATTTCTTATTTTACCTGCAACATCTTCACACCTTTTTCCAGAGTGCAATGTAACAGAAGTTCTGTGCATATCATGAGCTGTGTTTTGTGTCTTGTGCTTTTATTATTCCCTCTCTTTTCCCAAAGAGCAGGCCTGAAGATTTATGCTGAAGATCAAGCTGAAGGTTTATGTCACCGTTAACAGAAACAGACTGATTTAATGGAAAAGGAATGTGATATTGATGACTCTGCAGATACAAATGGGATAAAAATCATAAGTTGGACTTTGGTTGCAGTTGAGCATTCTCGTACCAGAGAATTGCATAGCACTCAGGTTTACACCCTGACTTTGGAGGCATCCTGCTCCTAGATTTGGCACTACTAAAGCAGCTTTGAATGGTATGGAATAACCCCCCAATGAAGGCACAGTGAATCTCCTACAAAGGTATTTGTCACTTATCCCTCATATATTTATATAGTTGTAGTGGTACAAAAAAATTGAGGCAGACAAGCCCATGGGATACAAACATCCGTGAATTTCTGATCTGAATTTGCAGCTTATGCCTGTCTATACGTAATTGAGACACTAACCGAGATTGTAACAAGACAGAATAAAACTAAGAAAGGGAACATGTTCCCGGAGGCAGGATTTCACTGCTTCTTGACACAGTTTGTTGAAAAGCTATGTAACAGCCAGAGGCTATTCCAGGTCTGGGGCACCTGGGAAAAATGAGCCTTGTATCCTGACTGATAAATTGGGCTCAAAGTTAGGGAAACAGCTCTAGTAAGAGTCACCAGTGGTGTGACCTCTCAAGTGAAATAAAACAAGCAGCACATAGGCAGAAGTAAGAAAAATCGGAAGCCTGCTGGCTTTTCTGTTTGTAATGAGAAGCTACACTGTTTTAGTTGGACTACAAAGGAATTTGCAGTAGCAAAGCAGAAGATGCTTGTGGAAGAGGTGCAAACAGTTCTCATTTAGCAGCTGGGTATGAAAAAATCAATGAACGGAGATGTGAACCAAGCAGATAAGTCAAGATATACAGAGCAGGTGACCAGAGGAGTTTTAACAACAGCCAGTCTCCAAGGAAGGGAGAGGATCAGCAGACACTTGAGAATGAGCAGAAACAAATGGGAGGGAGATAATGAAAAGACCAAGCAGATAAATGTGAATGTCAGATGGCAGCAATCACTCTGCATCACAGCAAGAAGACTTCTTTTCTCTCTTTCACTCTAAAAGGCATAGGAAATAGAAGGGAAAATTGGACCCTTAATATCTGTGGGCAGAATGGGAGATCTACCCTTGGTGGGTTATAAAAGCTGAAGCATCAATCCCTGCCACACCAGAGTAGGAAGCAGCCATTGTCTTTGCCTCTAAGCCCCTTCCAGGTATTTTTCTTGAGGAGTCAGACAGTGTGTGGATGAGTCAGAATCTTGAAATTGTGTGGGATGGCTATTTAGGATGGGAGCTTTCCCACACACTGTTCAAACTGCCCATAAAGTACAAGCCTCAGCAGCTGCCTCCAGTGCCCTCCTCTCCTCTTCCAGACAAGACCTGGAAGGGCAGGAACAGCACCAAAATGATGCCTCCTGCATACAATGCAATGTGGGTGCCAGCAGTCAAGCAAGAAAAGGAGTGCTTGGGTTTTGCTTCAGCTTGGGGAGAAAGCTCCCTGGTCCCTGCAGCAGGCAGAAATGGCCCTGAGAAAGAGCTGCTTTCAGTGACTGCAGCAGGACAGCACTACACCTCCTAGAACGTCGCTGGTTTAAAAATTAAGAAGTGTCCCACGGGCTCCGAGTAATGAAGAGGCTTTGACAGGCTGGAACCAAGGTAGGGCACAAGTGGGAATGTGGTCTTTCAAAGACTCTTTTTAATTACAACAGGCTGCCAAGAAATGATTCCCATGTTAGGATGAGAGCAGAATGAAGATGCACTGGAAAAAACACTGCTCCTAAGTGAGGCCTCATAATATACACATTCTCACCCCTTGCACACAAATCTATTGCTGGCCCTGATCCTACTGTAGTTTGTCTGGGGGGAAGATAGGTTTTACGCTTGAAGGTCCTGTGCTTGGTCTAAGGGAGCTCTGTCATTTTAGGAAGCTGCTAGAATACCCTGTGAACACCCAGGGATTGATCAGAAACGGGACCTAGCCAGACCACTGCTGTCCAACACGCCTGTAAGGATGGAGAACTTCAACCCCCTCCCCAAAACTTCCTTTCACCCTCGTATCTTTAATAAGCTAAAGCACAACTCCACATCCCAACAAAATCTTCTCGTTCACACAGATGCCTTATAGCTGTGGCTTTGATGAAGCTTAGAACCAATGATTGCAGATCCTGCATAAAGCATGAGACTAAGTTATTTAATTCTCGCTCTTCTCCCTACCCTCAAGCACTCTACAAGTACTGTCCTCTCCTGGGGCATGGCAGATCTACAGTTACAAACCAGACTGGGATGATGTGGATGGCTCTCCCACACTCCTCTGTCCTTCCTGGCTGTCCTCTTTTTTTCCCAGCTCTCATCTGCAAGGTGCCCTCTTCATATTGCTCTTCAAAGTAAAATGCTTTTCTCCCTGCCTCTCTCCTGATGCAAAGCACCGGAAACCCTGTTACGGACCTTGTATGCAATGCCTGCTTGGCTGTAACTCACAGTGAAAAATGCCCCATTGCCAGCAAGTCTCCCTGAGCCTTATACCTATCTCAATATGCTACAATTCCACCACCCCCTCCCCGCTTTCATTTTCAATTGCATGTAATCAGTTTTCAGCTCTTTAACCTTATTCTGAGTGCTCTCTTTTTTAAGAATTTGCTATTCCACCCTAAAGCACTCAAAGGGAAAGAAACACACACATTTTAATTAAATTTCTCTCAGTTTTTTCCCTTTCATTTGCATATTTATTTTTATTTTTTTCCCCACTTCCATCCCTGGGGAAGATAAATAAATAAATAAATGCAAAAGGGAGAAGGATGTGGAACAATACTGGGAAGGTGACTGGGATGCAGATCACAGGCACGGGCTGGAGGTGGAGGGGAGGACAGTGAAGGAGAGAGAGGGGAGGGGCAATCTACCCACTAAGCTGCAAGTGAGGTCAGGTATGGCAGAAATCCAAGGGTGCTCATGAAAATACTTTTACGAAAGAAAGGAAGAAACAAGTAGAGAAGAAAGACTAATGCCAGATATGTTGATGAATGTGAACCAACTCCTCAGACTATAATCTTTAATGGATTCCCAAGAGGTTTCTGCTCCTCCATTGCACTTGCAACCTGTACACCCAGTGGTGTGCACTTTGGGATACTGGGCAGAGACCATCCTGGAGTACAGGATGACAGAACAATGCCCTTCATTTTGGAAATGACAAAACTAGAAACAAATCAGCCTGAAGTCTAATGTGAATTACAAAAAAAAGGTGTTTCAGAGTGGGCAGAACTAACAGAGATAATTAAAGAGGAATACCAGAACTGCTTAAGATAGTACAAATGAAGACTTGATAATTTAAAAAAAAAAAAAAAATATTTCCTTTTTTTTTTTTCTCCTTTTTTTTTTTTTTTAAATGTGAATAAACCTATGCAATTTGGCATTTAACTGCACTTGTTCCTTTTTCCTTTTTGTTTCCGGGTTTTGATTTTAATTTGGGAATTTGGTGTGATCTCCTGTGAACCTATTAAGGGATGTCTTCTTGTAGCAGTCCACCTGCTGGTTCTACAGATTTGCATTTTATACCTGCTCTTCTTAGGTTGCTTCTTCCCCCAGAGAATCTGTGGTGGTACAGAGGAGATGATCAGGGAATACAAATTCCTCTGTGGAGGACTTCAAGTCAAATGTGGGACCTGCCAACATGGAATCCCTTTGCAATAACCTGGAGATCTGTTACAGCCCCATTTTGTACACAGTTTCATTATTACTCACATATTATCCAAGGACAGAGTCATCATCTTTTCTCTGCAAAATGCATGATGGGGCACTCAGGGTTCTCTTTTCCCCTCTAGTAATGACGAAGTCTTTTCTGCAATCTCTATTCGTCCTGATTACCTCCTTAACTGACTCTCCCTGGGGCTGCCTACTCTTGGTATGTAAAAAATTTATTATTATTGCTTGTGTTATCTTTGGCTATTTGTTCTTCAAATTTTTTCCTAATCTGTATTTTACATCTCAGTGCTCCATTTTATGTTCCATTCTATTAGCATCACTTGGATGGAATATCCAATTTTTAAAGGATTCTTTTTCTGACTTGAATAAACCAACACTTGGTACTTAAGTGCATGAGTTTCTCTTACCTTTTTCCTTCCAGGTTTTTATTTTGATTTTCATGTCGGGGTATGGTGCTACCTCCTGTGACTCTAATAAGGGATTTTTTTAAAGCACTTTCCCTGCTGGTTCTTTGGGTTTTAATTTCATAACTTTTTCCCTTCGGGTTGTTTCTGAATAAATTCTTTTTTTTTTTTTTTAAGCTCCTTTTTTTGATGTTCTGTGCCACAGAATTTCCAGTTGGAATAGGAAAATGATAGACATCGCCTTATTAGGGTCATTTTCACTCCTTATAACTGTCCTTTCACAGCCAGGCTCTGACTGAAAGGCAAGGCCATACAAAGACACCTCTTCCCATTCTTTCAGAGAGGGTTAGAATGAGACTTCTTTTACAACTTAGCAGAGAGGTTTTGCCATGGCAGGAGCAGATAAGGTTTTAACCAGAAAGAGGCCAAAGCAAAATGTGGCTCAAGAAGCACATATGAAAACTTCAGTTTGGGGCCTGGCTCCCCTGCTCCTCAGCACTTGCTGGTTTATCCCTAACATAATGGAAATAACTGAGTAGCAGAAGCAATCCTCCTCACAGGCTGCATCATTTCCCCTTGCTCCATTTGACTGCAGAGGTGCCTTTCCTGTACCATCCTTCCTTTCCTGCAGAGGTTACTCATTGCCTGGTAAAGGCCAAGCCACCTTCATGTTCCAAGTACCAGTGCAACATGGGCACATTCAAGTGTTCCTCTCCTGTCCTCAACTGATTCTGCATCTTTCTCTTGGAAGAAAACAAAGGGAGCCAAGCCAGATGCCTCCTGATAGCCCAAGATGCCATTCACACCTCTTTCTCCAAGCCCAGTCCTCTCAGAAAGCAGGTTCCCTTGGCATATGATGTACCTCTTCTGTAGCACCATGAAACTGAGAAGAAAGTGCAACCCTGGTACCAAATCCCACCTTTTAACACAAAGTACTCGGGTTTATGTTTTTTGTTCTGTCCTCAGGGTCCAGGACATTCCGACCTGAAGCAAAGGGTCACCTTCACCTCCTGGAAGTGGACTCATGTGCCATGGCTGGACAGAGATCAGCTCCCTACAATCATCTCCACTTGCTCAGCTCATCAAAGCTTTGCAAATATTCCACACCATAAGAATCCATTAAGGAAACAAGGGTGAAACTTGGATGAACTACCCAACCAATTGGACTTAGACTCACTGTGCATACTGGGAGTTAACAAACATCCATCAAGACTGACACAGGTTCTAGTGGCATCTGTCTTGGGGAAAGGGATGGACTAAATGGTCTTTTCCTGTCCCTTCCAGTCCTACAGTTTAAGGATGCTCTGTTGCATCCCTTCCAGATGCCATATCCCAGTGGGTGGCTGGAGCTGACTTGTGGTTTAAAAAAGCTCAGGCTGTTTTTTCCTAAAGTGTGGCTCTTCGGTGGTGAGGCTGTTAAACAGACCAAAAAAAAAAAAAAAAAAAAAAGAGAGAGAGACAGAAAAAACCCACCAACCCCTTTGCAGCTGTTGCGAATGCTCACTGCCTCAGTGCCTCCAAACGCCACTTGGCTCCCATGCGTTGATGCATTAACTGTACTGGTAATTAATGCCGTTAGCTTTGTAATTAAAAAAAACAACTTTTTGCCTTTATACTTGGGGTGATAACGCTGCAAGTAAAAATTAATTAAAACGAGATGAATTGCCTTCAGTTAAACGAAATGGAAAGAGAGGGAAAGGAGGGGACATGGAGGGGAGGGGGTCATAGTGGTAGCAAAGAGAGAAGGAGGCACGCAGGAGCCCTGCTAATGAAGCAAAATGATGCTGTCGGCATTTTTAAAGATTTTCCCCTTGGCTATGGTACCTTCTGTTGGGTTGTGGGTTAATGGAGCCTAAAGCTATACGTCTGGCAGGGAAACTCTGTGAGTCACCATCGCCCCATCTCTTTCATGAGGTCCACAAACACACCCGCCCATGTTTCTTCAAGTCCCTCCTCCTCCTCACCTTCCTACCCCCCACCTGGCTATGAGGGGTAATGGGCTGTGAAATTGGCTTTTCTATTATTATTAATTAGATCTGATGTCAGGCTTTTTGTTTTGGTTTGCGTCTTGCCTTTTTTTCCCTTGCTAAAGTAAGGAAAATACCAAGATGCCTGAAAGAGAGGGCAGGCTTCTTACGAAGTTGATGCTGGGAGCCAGTCCTAGCAACTGCAACACACTTTTTGTAGAGGACCAGAGCCCCTCTCCCTCCTTTTAGCCAGATGACTTCTCTCTTCATTGCTTAACTCTTTCTGTCCCTCATAAGAGTCCCATCTTCTTAGACAGACCTGAGAGCTAACTGAGCAGAAAGGATAAGAAATGACCTGTGTAAGCGATGAAGGAAGCTGCTGGCAGCAGAAGAAGCAGACAGTCTTGCTGAATGCAAGGGAAGAGAAACTGCACAAGGCAGGAGAAACGGAAGCGTTTCAGTAAGTCTTGGACAAGAGAGAAGACCTTTCTTGGACAGACTCAAATGGCTCAGATCTAATCGAAATCCATCATTGGAAATTACTTTGAGTTTTACCATTGTTATGCACATCTCATTTCTTTGCTCCTAATGTATAGGAATTTAGCAAATGAGGGAAGAAGAAATGAACAATCTGTCCAAACCCATGCGA
This sequence comes from Cephalopterus ornatus, assembly GCA_013396775.1. Classification (NCBI taxonomy): domain Eukaryota; kingdom Metazoa; phylum Chordata; class Aves; order Passeriformes; family Cotingidae; genus Cephalopterus; species Cephalopterus ornatus. The sequence goes on from VZRE01009144.1 coordinate 467,443, forward strand.
TTAAGAGCATCTACCTACCCATCCAATTACCTTGTAGCACCCATTGCTTTTCAACCACTTCAGGTTGGGAACTTCAGAAGTTTGCCATGTACAGACTGCCTCACTGCAGACAGCAACCTACTTTTCCATTCATCACAGCTCCCTAAGAATAATACATGGATGCCCATGGGGACTGCTGGCTCTAGATGGCCAATAATAAATATCCTTCCCTAGATGAGCTATCTACAAATACTTGTCTATTCTAGAGTTAATATTTAGAGTACTTAAGTGCCCTTGGTCAGGAGGAAATGTTGTTACTAAGAGAAGGAGCAGCAGTGCCTGCAAAGTCTCGTAAGACCTGAAACAACAGAGATCCTATGGCCTGAATTTAAAACTCCTGATCTGGAAAAAACTTTACAGTTTTTAAATCAGCACTGCCTGTCCATTCTCCTGTTTTCCCTCCAGAGCAGCTTGTCACCATGATGGCCAGTTTCAGACGTTTGCAAACACACTAAGAACCCAAATCCTCAGGACCAGCCCTCGCACCAAGCCTCTGTAAGGTCAAAGAAATGTGGTTTGACAGCAAAGCCAAGTCATACAGACCCTGTGGTGAAACTCAAGAGCAAAGTCCTGATTGTTTGCCCTAAAAGCCTCTGCTGTCTTCAGACTGAAATTCAGCTCAATTTTGAGCAGCAGGACCCACCTACACCCTGAAGAGGGGGAATGGACTTTGTTCCCATGTAACTTTCATCTCTTGACTCTGGGGTTGTACTGACAAGCCCTATCATGAAGATGCTGATGATTCTGCCATGGCTGATGGGAACAGAGTGCTTTGCATACCTGTGCATGACAGGAATGTACTCTCTTAAGAAACAGCAGCCACACCTGCCTCACACATGGCGGCAAGATGGATGAACACATATGTGTTGTCCCCACTTTTGAGAAGGATGCTAGAGCTGCCATGCAGAGAGAGCTGCAGGGACTGAGGAAGAGTGAGACCACCTCCTCTCCATGAAAGCTCTTCCCTCCTGTTTTATGTTCTCCTACCTCTAAGTGTGATGGGGCCCTGTGTGAAGAAAAGATGGACAGGTGACATATCCTCCCTAAATGGGAGGGAAATCTAAAAGATTTCAGAGCTAGAGGGTACTACAGCCCTAGTCTAACATCTGCTGAGTCTGGCTCCCGCAGGCATCAGGGCAGTTCTAGAGTACACACTGTGCCACCCTGGAAACTCCTTTCTGATCCAGTTCAACGTGGCTCAGTTTCTGTAACTACAAAATAGGGATAATGACACTCATTCTTCTAATGTAGGACACTGGGAGTTCTGCTGGTGAAAAGCAACACACCAGAGCAAGTCTTCGGCAACCTGGAGAACTCAGTGCAAACTCTGGCTCTGCTCTGGACTCTCTGTTTCAGTTTCCCTGCCTGTGAAAAGCAGGACGGTAGCACCTTCTTTGCAAAAGTGAGACTGGTTTATTTATTGACATGGTGGAGCCACTACCTTAAGCTGAAGTCATCCTGGTGTAAAGTTATTGAATCAACTGTGTGAAACCAGGAGGAACTTTGGCCCTTCATCAGAGCTGAGGCATTTCCTTGACCTTTGCAGCCTATTCAGGTTGTTCCCTTCGGGTTCCTTCAGAATTCCAGGTGAGACCTTAGCCTGGCTGACAGCTTTGAAAAGACAGTCAAGCAAGCAGAGCAGATCCATGGAGGGGTGGTGAGTGAGAGCTAAGAACACTGTTATTGACCTTTTAAATGGGACTTTACAGCTGTGGTTTGGCTGAACACATACCTGGGGCCTGACTGCTTCAGTGCCACAAACTTCTCTCAAGTTACTTCTGAGGTGCCGAGTTGTAAGCAAGAGACGACACCACCCCCAGTATGTACCACTGAATCTACTGATGGTCCCAGCACAGCACACACAGGCTGGGAGGAGATGCGCATGTGCAGCACAGTAGGGGATTTACAGACATCGAGTGAGAAAGCAGGGAAGGAGGATGTTGAAGCAAAGGGTGGGGTTTGGAGTATGGAGTCTGTATGAAAAGGCAGCTCTTTTCACCCAAATAAATCTCTCACGTGACGATGACATTCTCCCTTTCAGTTCAGATGGGTTTCATTTTTCAGTGCTAAAGGAAATACATAAACTAAGAGTGATGTTTTTCTAACTGCCATGGTAATTCAGGCATCGCTTCATTACAACCAATGGACTTCCACCAGTGGAGAGTTGATGCGAAAGAGATGACCATTAACCCCAGAGTATCTAACCTCCCAGCTATCTCCAGGACCTGAAAATCAGCTGTTCTTTTCTGGCTCTTAGAGAAACCCCAGGAAGAAAGAGCCTACAGTGAGACTATAGCTGCTGAGGCATGACGCAAATTAGACGCCAGTCTCACTTCTCCATAACTGTGTCAGCTCCTGCAGGGCTAACCATAAGACACTAATAAACCATGAGGAGAAAGGATATTGAGCCAAACCTAGTCCCAGCTCTAATGCAGCCTTAGCATAGAGGGAATGAGATGGAAACAGGGAGAACGAAAATGTCTGCTGTCTCCTAGTGTTCCCACGATGGGTTACAGGTCCCTGGCCAGCCAGCCTTGAGTTTGCTTAGACAAAAACTTATGTCCCAGCCATCCCTGCAAGCAGAGCCTTTAACCCCCTCCTCATTAGTGGCATCAAGTGATGCTTGACCGGAGCTGAGGACGGAGCTCCTTAAAAGAAGAACCCGGACTTTTGCTGATAGCAGACATTTGTCATACTTCACAGGTGAACCACAGAAATTTTTCTCAGGAAAACAAATGGTTGCTGGAGTAGTTTGAGGTATGCCATCATTCTGTAGCATGGAAAGATATTATCAGTTAACAGACTTCTAAACACCACTGTATGGAGAAATCTCCTTCTGCACATGCTGGTGAGCTGGTCCCACGCAGGCAAACAAGTTTCCCTCTTCCTGAGCACTTGCAGAGCACCAGCAAGCATCTCATCCACCCCACAGATGCGAGCAAGCTGGCTGCAGTGCCAGACTGCTGTGGTACAGCTTAAACACCATTCCTGCCTCAGGGATTTAACGGCCAATGCTTATTAGGCATTGTGTATCATTTGTGGGGCCTTCCAGTTCTGCTGCAAGTTTCCAAGCCCCTGTGAGCAACAGACCTAAGTGGCCTCATAAATGCTGCCACTTCAGGACTAAACACTGCAGCTGCTTAGAAATGGGAAACACTGAGGGAAATGAAAGTCATCACGTGGCTATGTGGTTGGGACCTCTGCAGCTCGCCATAAAACTGCTCTCCCTGCAACACAGCAGCAGCTGATCCCTTGCCGGGACCTTGGCTTAGTGCTGAGTGAGAGAAAAATCAACACCTGCTGCACAGCCACCAGCACCCCTGGGTTTGCATTACAGATCTGCCATCCAAACATGCCACCAGCCTAACGCTGTTTAGACCGGAGGAGACTGTTGCCCTAGGAGGTGCATCTCCCGAGAACCTAGGAGCCAACACGCTGCTGGTTCTGCTTCCAAGCCAGCAGCAATAAACAGAAGATGATGCTTTAAGGGACAACAAATTCATTCTGGTTTTCATCTGGTACTAAATACCTAAGCTTCCACCTGCCTGAATCCTCTTGCATCCTTGCCAGGAAGCTGCTGGAGAGGAAACTAAAAAAAAAGAAGATGAGGCAAAATAAAGCAAACTGCCAGGGAAAAATGTCCAAAAAGCTAGCCTAGAGGACAGGGGAGAATCGAGGTCTCCACAGATGAGTGCTTTTAATTAGGAAGAGGGCTGAACAGCAAGGAGCTTATGCTAATGAGTAGTCTCTTTTAATCAGCTTATATTTTAAAAAAAGCATTTTTTTAACAGTCAAAATAGTTCTGAAAAATGGTAATCATCAGAAACACGTTAGCATGGAGCGGGTGGGCCAGCAAGCTGGAATGATAGAGGCTGCTGTCTGACAAAAGGGGACAGCATTGTCATGCAGGGCGATGCAGGGATGAGGTGGGAGGGCTTCCTGACCTGCCACCCTGGAACCACTCCTGCCTCTGACATCCCTGAGCTGTGAATCTTCGCTTTCCTTGCTGGTCTGATTAATCCTTTCTCTCCCCCACATGTTCATCAGTTTCCCCCTCTTCCCTCCCGTCGGTGAGTCCTCTCTGCACACAGAGACGTCCTTGCTCTTTGCTTGTCTCTTTACGTCTCCACCTTTCCTCCTACATGCACCTCCAAGTACTACCCTGCAGATGGGTGGTGCAGAGGCCCTTCTCCTGCTAGTGCTACAAACCCTGCCATGTTGCAGTCTCTGCTTATTGTCTAGAGAGTGCATTTACTATGTGTCCACTCCCCAACATCCTCAAGAGAAATTGAGCCTTTGCGGTCCATGCCTGAGGTGTCTGAGAGGAGTCTATGGGTGATTTCCCCCAAACAGTGAAGTCCCTTTACTCTTGGCCAGCCTTGCTGGAGGTGGGCACATATTTGCATGCAGTGGGGTGCAGAGAAATCCCCCTCTCCTTACAACTTCTTTCTTTTGGCATCCTGTCCTCTCCTCTGAAAAGGGACACTCTACCAGAAATGTGCAGGACTCCCAGCACCTACACGCCCTCACTATGCCCTGCCCACATGAGTCTTTCTGACAGCCTGCCTCCTTCTCCAAATGGTACAACACCCACCAATATTTCAAGTAGATGTTACCAAGTGAAATGAACACCCGTATGCAGTATCCTACTTTGTCTGAGGAAACAGATCCAGGCATGTGAAGCCATCTGCTCCTGTAGGGTTGCCATCCTCGTATTTCTCTGTACTGTGTGCAATAAAGAATGCTACCAGACATCATTCTTAAGCTCACAACAACCTTGGGGCAGAAGGCAGGAGAGGGAGGCAGCACATCCAACATGCCACATATGGTGGGGTGAAAGAGAGACAGAGAAAATATACACCAGAGGATGGATAGAGCAATAGGCTGCCTGATGCTTTCACGGACAGTAAAAGGTGTTGTGATTCTCCTGTCTGAATTCCTGTTTGAATCCTAAATGTTTTTCCAAGATTCCCACAGCAAAATAGAAAACCAGGTCAGTCATGTCTTCTCCTCTCCAATCTTGACACAAGAATACAGACTGGAGCCTCTACAGCTGTCCCTGTCGAAGGGCTGGCTTTGATCAACCACTTATGACTGTACAAAGACTCCTTGATGCCATCAGGTTCAGATTATGTATGGCCAAAGCCCAGACACATGTGGCAAGTCTCTTTCCAACTGAGCAAATGCCACTCAGTGGTGGGGTAGCTACTCAGCACAGCTTAAGTACCAGCATCTCGGCTCTGCTCACCCTCTCCAGTTTCTCAGATGAAGGCTCCCAAGTGATGAAACCGAAGGCCATCCAATTGACCAACGCAGTTATGCTTCAAAGATCTCCCACCTCTCTGGAAATCAAGCTTATGGGCTACAAATCTCACAGCAGTGAAGGATCTGGATAGGCTTATAACTCTAGTTTTACAGGATGAGTCCTACGAGAAAACAATCAAATATGGTTTTGACCCACTCATAAAAGACACTGCCTTTCCAAACAATCACTGTACCAATGTGCATGGCATTAGCATAATAATTTGGTGTCAAAGCCCGAGGCCGTCGATGTATATTTGTGCGTGGCATATCATCTTGCCATGTAATCCCCTGCTCTACTTTCTCGCCCCTGTGTTTGAGGGCAGGCATTCCTTTGGTGAAAGGAAGCAACTGTAAAGCTGATTATTTTAAAGCTGCATCTGTAAATTCTGGTGTCCAAGACTAGGCTAAGAAAAAGCAACACCTTGGGACATGACCTGATCAGATCTCAAGGACAAGTTCATACAGACCTATAGTAACAACCTGAGCCAGGAGACAGCCAAAGAAAATGTCATTTTGTACCATTGGACTATGTTCCTACGCTGAGGCCATGACAGCACTGATCCCCCTTCTGATATGAGGGGCATGTGATGTAAGGACACAAGGAGCTGCAGAAGTGAGGAAGATAACCGCAATGTAAAACCAATACTACGATCCCTAAGACCATTAAGGATTCCATATCACGTTGCATTTTTCTCCTTCACAACATTTTTGAACTCACATCAATTTTCCATACCGTATTAGATGCATTAGTAGTAATGGCTATTTATAGAGCTGTATGTTTGGATCAGGCTGCTGTACAAGAATAAAAAGAAGACCGTCATGCTGAAAGGCTACAAATCTAAAGAGTGAACTAAATGCCAGGGCATATAAGGTTAAACATCCTAAATAGGTGCCTCCCACTGATAGGTGATGAGATTGTTATTAATCCAGTGTAGGGGCAGAAAGTGTTAAAATAAATGTTAAAATAAATTACATGGTAAAATAGATTACACAAACTGAGCACATTAATATGCACTAATAGAGACTGTTGCTAAAACAGGATTCTTTGTTCTGGAGCAAAATGCCTCAGTATTATAAGCAGGCCAAAACAAAAGTCCCCCGCTGCTGTAGTGAAAGCTGGACTGGGATTATAAACAGGATTTTCAAAGCAAAGTTGTGCCTTTCCAACAGAACTGTGCTGCTGAGAACCAGTTGGACTGGTGTCCCAAGGCTGAGCTGCTCTGCACTTTGAATGGATGGACAAAAGCATCATGTTGAGATACCCTCTCCTGTATTATCTGATGGGAGTGCACGCGCCTGCTGTCTGCCTCAGGCAATGGTGCAGGCTGAGCGTAAAGCAGCACCATCTGTTTTGGGTTGCCAGCTTGTGCCCCAGCATTGGAAGAGGGGGTCTGCGTGCATCGGGGAGGGAAAGGCAACCTCGTTGCTTCCTACAGTATGGGGAATCAGCAGCTGTGCTTTAAGCCAGCAGCAAAGAAACATCCCCTGAAAGCAAAATAGGCTGCGGTACTTTGTTGGCAATGGCAGTACGCCCCCTCCCTGCAACTGCCTCAGCTCTGGGTTCCAGTCTGGGCAGACCATATGCAGGGGCGCGCAGTGCATACAGGTCCATCTGGCCTTTAGCCTCTCTGCTGAAGTGCTGGCAAGTGTCACAGCTGGGCTCCAGGTAAAGAGGTGGACCAGTGGAGGACAACTCCCACCGGGAGCTCACCTGAAAGCCACCTATCAAGAACTAAAGAGTGAGACATCAGGAAGGCTGAAGGGTCCAATGAACTGTATCAGTGCTGGTGCTTAAGGTCTAAGTCAAGAGAGTCAAGAGTGAATCCAGCTTCCTACTGCTCCATGCCCCCACAGAGAGAGAGACAGAGCTGTGAAGGCTAAATCTGATGCTTCTTGCTGGCACTGTTAAACCTGGTGCAGTGGATCAAATGAGAGTACAGCCACATGCGTGACACTGTAAAGTTGTGTTTCTGAACATTTAAAGTGTGTAAACACTTCTAAGTTTCTTCTTCTAGAGTGAAGGGAAGTGACCTTGCTTCAAATATATATATGACGCATATATATATATGAAGACTATAAAACAAAGATGACACTGATACACATAACCACACATCCCTGTAAACCACAAAGGTCTCCCAGTCTTCTCAGCAGCCTCCCCTTCCTCCAACTCCCAGTTAGCCAACCTTACAAGCTCTGCTCTATTCCCTAATAGTTCCTTTCTCCTTACTATACCCTGCATGCTTGTGTGAAATCTAAGCAGAGAATGAACAAGGTGCCTGCTGCAAAACAAGCAGGGATTCTGGCTCTACTGCTGTACCAGTGAACAAATTGTTTCAGTGATAAATAAATAAAGTTATTCACGAAGAGTCCTCACTTCAGTTTAGTTGGGCTTTCACCATGTCAACAAACCTGCCTCTGTTCCAGATACTTGGAAACACAGCTATTAGCCTTCCCCTCTATTTCTCCATTTTAAGATAAGTAGGAAATGCCATTTATTTGTTAAAATTTTATAACTCAAAACTCACGTCTCCTTCTTCTGCCTTTAAAAGCACCGAGCCCTTGGTGAGAAATGACCAGCTGCAGGCAGGCTGAACAGGCCAATGTTCATTAAATGTCTTACTCAACCCCGAACCTCATGAATTGTTTAAAGTCCAACAGAAACAAAAGCCTTATTTTTTTTGTGTGTCAGCTCTTGTTAAGCGGCTCCCTGCCCATCTTGCTGCTGGCTATAAACAGGATTAACAATCCCCGTAGTTAGATGCAGGGAATGTGTGCATACTTCACAAGCTGGTAAACACGTGCAGAGGACAGAGTGGCACACCCCCTACACAGCCCCACGCGTGTGTTCCCAAGCAGGCGCAGCCCCCCACATGCCAGCCCTGCCAAGACGATTTACACCCCGGGGAAGGCAGACATACAAATCCAGGCATGCCAGCATGGAGAGCCTAGTGTGCCTGCATATTGCAGGTGACAAACACATCCATCCCAAGAGCTGCATATTGCTCATCAGCATGGATCGCTTCTCTCTAGCGATACATACAGGAAGGAAAAAGCACCAGCTCTCCTAGGGACGAAGATATGCTCTCCGGTTTTCTGACTGGTTTTCCCAGCCCTCATGCTGCACGTCCAGCGTCAGACAGCTTGAACCTGACTTTTGTAGGGAAGCCTACCGGGTGCTGGGAACCACATTGCAGAGGGAGGCCCTCAAGAGGCGGCGCATGCCAGACACTTCTGGAAATACAGCCAGCACCTCCCACTCCTCCTCTCCTCCCCTGCCTGAGCACACGTGCCAGCCCTGTGAGCTCGCATGCACTCAGGCAGAGAGGCAAGCACACAGACGAGCATGGCATCTGGCTTCCTGCGAGATCCCCTCAGGGCCCACACTCTCAGCCTGGAAGCACGAACCCCAATCCACCAGCTTCAAGAATACCTCAGCCCCCTTGGTCGGCTGCCCAGAAGGCTGTCAACCACCCTGACTGAAGGGAAGAAAGGGGAGGAAGGTTTGGCAGCCCCAGAGTGGCTGTACCAATGTCCAGTTTTTGGTGGGGCTCTCATGGTTTCCTCTCCATCCCCAGCAGCAGCGAGGCTTGGGAGAGTTTTCAACACAAATGATGCTGTAGACTTCAAAATGCCAACCAGCTTGGTGGGGTGACATCACAGCCTCAGCCCAGTGGAGAACTGGGCAGCATGGAGAAAAGGGGGAGTGGGAGGGACAGTAGGATGTTCTTGGGCATGACAGACTGACCAGGGACAGTGCAGGGGCAGCCTCTTCGTGTGCAGCATATCTTGAATGCAGCTTGCTGCCGAGGAAGGGGAGATGCTAAGTTGTCCTTTCTCCCTGCCCCACCCCACCCACAGAGACAGAAATTATATCCACAGTGACTGGATGCCATGCTCTGGAAAATGCCATCTGGAGAACATTACTGGGCTTCCTGGACAGACATCACAGGACTCTGCAAAACCCGGAGCTAAACGGCACTTGAAACTCATGGCAAATGGTTCCTTAAGAGGCAAGAGCTTGTAGGGCTATTGCTAGGATTTTTTTCCTCATTAAAATCAGGAGGAAGCTGTACTGCTGACCAAACCCACTTATGAGTTACAAAGTGAGTGAGAAAATAAGTGTCTGATGAAAGCTAGCATTTTTGTGATAGCAAGGGAAATATCCATCTCTCATGCTTATTTGTTATTCGGGATTATTGATGTATTTTCTGGCAGCAAATAATCTTTTCCTGACACATTAAACATATTGTGAATATTGCAGTCAGCTGTAAAATCCACCATTCCCTCCTACATACCACCGGACTGTAACATCTGCATCGCTAACAAAATCAGCACAACACAAATCGCATATATGGTGGAAACACTGGAAAATGTGCAGACATGTGTATGGATCGAGGCTGAGCTTATGTGAGGAGCTGTAGAAAGCAGACCAGCACCACCAGTACTTCCTAGTGCAGCTCATGGCCTGCGTGATGTGCCAAGAGGCTGGGGAAGCAACCCAGTCAGACTGAAACAGCACCTACTTTGAGTGGGCCACTCAAAGACTTTGCTCAGTAAAACAACGTATGATTTATCCAACTTGACTCAGCTAATTAAGGGCCAGGAAAAATCAAAGCCTATGGCTCGGACAATAGTTGGCAGCACAAAATGCAAATTTCCTCATCCAACAGACCCCTTAAAATTCACCTTTGATGGAAATACTCATAGTAGCAATTTCCTCTTTGCAGAATTTGCTCTACCCAAGCTGCCTTGCCTGTAGAGAGGAATGGAAGAAGGGCTGCAAACATCATCAAGTCAAGATTTTATTTTGAATTAGAGCAAAATAATTGCAACACTGCATCCGTCCCATTTTGGCAGTGCCTCAGCCATCTTAGGGACCACCCGTCATAGTCTTGGTCTCTTGACATTCCCTGTGGCTGTGCCTTTCTGCCACCCTTCCTCATGCCCCCGCCTCCACCCATCACACATGTTTCCTCAGCTCCACAAGAGTGATTACCTTCCTGGCATCCTGTCTGTCCAAACAGTCCCAGTCTATCCCTGGCATGCTCTCTGTCCAAACAGTCCCAATCTAACCCAGCCCCACTTCCATGTCACTTTTGGCTCCACCTAGCCTTCAACATACTCCAGCAGAGTGCCACACAAATGGCTTTACCCCCTCCCAAGTGACATGAACCACATCCACGTGAGTGCAATAAATATATTCCCGGGGCTGTATGCATCCCCCTCACGCTATACAGTAATGTTGCAGCTCCATCCATTTCCACCAATCCTTAACGGCTGTGCCTCACAAAGCCTTGCTCACGCAAGTAATCCCATTAAACTCAATGGGCTAGTTGCCTAAGCACAGGTTTACAGGATCATGCTCTTAAAGGCTAAGCTGTTCAGTGAAGGGACCTGAGGAGTACCCTGTAAATTGCCCACAAAGCCCTACAGCCACCGATGGCCTGCCGAAACCTGGTGTTATTTGCTGGAGATCAAAGTCCTGTCAGGTCATGTTGACTTCTATTAATGGAAGCCGAGATGCTCAGCTGCACTCCTAGGTGTCAGGCCTGTAAATAATGAACTCCTACTGATGTGTTTCACCTGGTGGGTTTTCCAGGGAGCTGTCAATTGGCACGGATCAGAAAGTCTGATTTGCCCAACACCCTGAGGACACCAAGTTTTCCTGTTTTGCCCAGCTACAACCACAGTGTCAACACAGGCTCAGTTCTCAGGACAAAGGTCTTTTGGGTGCACGGGGGCTGGGATAGACATGTTGGAAGGTGCTTGCCTGGCTATGCTTCCTTCTCTTTTAAAAGGTTTTTGCACCAACATAGGTCTTTTCAGATGACAGAAAAACATGGGGAAAATAGGAACAGAATGTGCACGCTATTCATATTGAAGAAGGCCCGGTATAATAGTATAATTAATAAACCTTCACAGACCTCTATTAATAGCTCCTGGAACATGAGCAAGGAACGGCAGGGATGGTTTTGCTAGGGCTCATTCTGCAAGGGTGAAAATCTTTTGCTTACTGTTTTCACATTTGTCATTGCCATGCTCCATCAAGCTTAGCGCTGTAAAAGCAGTAAAGGAAAGCAGGGGACCAGAGGAGAGAGGAGATGGGGAAATCCTGGCCTGTGGCTGAATGCATTTTGACGGCTTTACAAGCACAAAGGCTGGATGAAGTCATGTTGCAAAATTACTTGTCCATTCATGCATAGGGCTGAGAAGGAATTCTATACAACTAAATTAAATTTAAATTATCATATGCCAAATTTACATTAATATTCAGGGAAAAGGATCATTTTTTCAGGCAGTGCATTGATTTAGTTTTAAATACTAATAAATTCCTCCTGCCTCACTGGACACCAATGGCATATTCCCCCTTAGCTCCTGCCTTGTGTAACGCTAGCCTTGCACCCGAAACACAGGGCTTGGCTTTGCAAGCCAAGAGTAAGCATCCCACAAAGGGCAGATGGAGCCTTAAAAGTAGCACAGATCCCCCAGCCAGAAGGCTTATTGAGGCAGATGTATTTCTCCTCTCCCCATTTTTTTCAGGCACGTCTTCCCTAAACCTCTCCTCCCTGCCATGAAGGTTGCCAGGGCTGTGCAGGGACCCGGATCAGCAGCACATGGGTGCGCAGCCCCTGGGGAGGATGGGCTGGGAGGCTGCCACCAGTCTCCTGGCCCTCTCATTTCAGCCCCCCCCTCTCCAGCAGTCCCTATAGGTTTCACTGCTGAATACCTCAGCCCCTGGAGTACCACAGTAATTTGGCACTGATGCCTTAGTCACTTAATTATTCTTTACAAAGGAGCCTTTGAATTTCTTTTCCCCCACCTTACCTTCTTTCCTCTCCCTCCCTTTTCCCTCTACACGTTTTGACTCAATAGTTTTCCTTGAAATTGTATAAACTTGCTGTTTATTTCTTGCCATCTAACATGCTGTGATCTATCTTTTATTGTTAATATTTTTTTTCTCTGCAGCGTCCCTGTTGCCTGTCTCTAAGTTCATTCTGTTCCCTTTTTCAACATCACTATATTTTTCCTCTCAGTATTTCTGCTTAGCTCTATTAACTTTTATTTATTTTTCTTTCACTCCTTCACCATGTTTCTTTTCTTAGTTGCTGTGCACCATCTGTATATCTGTTTCTGCCTCTCTCATGCTCCCACAACTAGATTACTCTCTGACTGCCTTTGATCACCACAGCCCCTTGTCAGCCCTCCCCAAATGCTCCCCTCCCTAATAAGAGCTTTTTAAAACTGGCCATGCCCCTTCTTGGGTTCCCCTCCTCTGGTTTCCAGCTGTTGCCTGTGAAAAATACCTGTGTAGGAGTGTTGACATTATGACCTTTGGCAAGCCAAACCTGTTTAGAGCACCTGAGTCAAGAAGACTCAAGATGCAATAAGAGATGATGAACTCAATGTATGATTTTTCCAAAGCATGAATATTTTTAATTCTGCATTTTCTGAGAGAGAGAAAAAAAAAAAAGGAAGAAAAAAATCCGTCCTCCTCTTGACAGCTCTTACCTGGATTTGAACATCTCACTATGCAAACAAATTAGTTCCTCCTAATAAAGGTTAGAAAGCGAAAAATAAGCCTGAAAATGGAAGTATAAACTTAGCCATAACTGAAGAATTAGAATTGATGCCTACAAAGTAAAGAAAATTTGCCATCTGAAGAAAGAAGTGCACCAAGGAATCACAAATGACCTCTGTTCCCCAGTGCCTCGGCCATCTCCCCACACCTCTGCTTCCCACAACAAGGGAAGCAGCTCTAGCAGAGCCCTCAACTACTGTCTTTTCAAAGCACTGTGAAAATAGATGCCAGGAGAGCATCCTGTGACTGCTGCTCCAGAGCTCTGGCCACCAGCTGCAGACTATGTGTAAAGGACAGAGGGAAGCAGCGGCAGGGCATTTGAGTGCAGAGGCCACTGTAGTGAGGGCTGCTGGGGAATAAAAATGGCCAAGAACCAGGCTGGAGCAGGCTGCTTTTTACAGAAAGCATCTGCAGCAGTGTGGGCAGGTCACCCCCTGCCTCCCGAAGGGAGCAGGTCTTCTCCTGGATGGTCTGGACACAGCCATTCCTGCTGCCTACCTCTCCTGAGGCTGTGCCTGGACTCACTGGGGGAATAAAGGTAGGGCTCGACCTGGCCTGAAGCATCTCTATTTCTGCCACATGGGCTTTGCTGCCCACTGTGTCTGTCCTCTCCCTGCAGACAGACTCTGTGGGGAGGAAGCAGGAGCTGCCCCAGAGCACACAAGCAACCTGGTCCACACACGTTTTGGAGAAAAAGCTTGCCAGCTGACAGGGCTGGTTATAGGCACCCACGTTTACCCAGCCCACGAACGGCAAACGAGGCAGCAGCGAGAAATGGAGTTCATCTTCTTCTCCTTGCCTTTTCCAGAATCAGACTGAAACTCATCAGGGTCACAACTATATGGATTACAGCCAAGGAGAAAGGTTATTTATGTGCCTCTAAGAAATAAAAACAAAGTTTAGAAAAAAACAACCCAGCACACAGGCAGCAAAGCTGGAAGGAGAAATGCCATCCATGCATTCCAGGTTAACAGGACTGAACCCAAATCTTCTTCCAAATGTCAGCAAGGTTCAAAACAGGATCCAGAGTGAAAACTGCATCTCAGACCCAGACACTCACTAATGCAACTCTGAATCATAATATCCTTAAATCTCCCTGTGGGAAGTTACGTACAGTAGAATGGTAGGTAAAACTCACATGCCATTTTGGTTTCTTATCTCCCCTATTTTTTTAGACTATATTCAACAAACTATGAATGGTTTCTGAATTTTACACCAGAGAATTTGAGAACGCATTTGTATCTACACACATACGCATGTGTGTGCATGTACCTAGGCATGCTGATATACACATGTATCTACATCTGTGAATATACATGTATTAAAACCCCAGAGGTTCTCTTGCCAAATGTACATACTACATACTGGACTTCCCCTTGTCCCAGTCTGCCCATTTGTGCCGCACAACACTTCACTGGTTCTGCACCTCGTAGCATGTTCCAATATCCCATATTCTCATTATCCTCAGACTCACTGAGCCTGGCTGTCCCCCCTGGAGGCTGTTCAGCACAGAAATTTGTGCTTAGCTGAATTTTCACCATAGCTCTGCAATTCACCTTTACAAAAATAAACTCTCCTACGTGGAACTTTTGCAATCAGCAAAGAGACGAGAACAAACAAACAGGAAAACACTCCCGTCAGCAATTCTCTAGCCATGTAAACTGCTCGCTCAGAGCTGGGGAAAAAAAATGGCCACCATCCCAACGGTGGGCCCTGCGCTGATGCTCCTCTCTCTTGCTCAGCCGGCCCTCCCCTGTTTATCCCATCTAATGCAATAAAATGCGTAATTAATTTCTAAACGCTTCCGTTGAACGGTGCAATTTGTCAAGTCGAGTTGTTAATAGAATTAAGCTTTTTATCAGCGATTAGCAAAAGAAGGTAAAAAAAAAATTAATTACGGAATTGTATGCCTCCCTGCTTCAAAGCCAGGTTTGGGATTAAATGTTTGATAAAGGTTCCCTGGCACGTTATAAAACATTTAGCAAAAGCTGCTTTCCCCATGGTGTTTTCTGCAAAACAGCCTCTGTGCAAGAGGGGGGAGGCAGAGGGAGGAGGGTGCAGGCAGTATACTTGATCACATGGAGAGGGGGGGATGGCTTCAAATCGTGCAGAACTTATCGTATGGGAACACCTCCCCATATTGTATTCTGCTGGCACTACATCCTACCTGCCTCGACTTCTCAAGCGTCCTCTTTTGTTTGTACAGATTATCTATAGTGACAGGGGATTACAGGCAATATTGGTTATTTCTGCCTGTGTGTCAAGAGGTGGCCCAAGCCCTGGCCTCAATGGAAGGACTGTACCGCACCATGCCACAAGGAAGCACATACAACATGGGCTGGTTATGTGGTAGGAAGTCCCCCTTACAGCCTTTCTCATTCCAGTAAATCCATGCTTTGTGAAGGGTTGACTATGTAGACCTATAGAGTACACCCAGAGACAAGCCAGCATTGCCCTCTGCAACATAGCTAGTGCTGGATCATCACTAAACCTGCGTGCTTTGCACCACAGTGAGGAGAGGAGAGGCAAACAGAACAGAGATGGGGCTGAAGAAGCGCCATCTCCACAGCACAGAAAGCAGACACAGCATCATCCTTTTCCAGTGAGCCTGCCTGCACAGACAGGGGCTGAGGAGAACTGGCAACGCAAGCGTAGTGCAAGGAAAGCCACCTTCTCTGGGCCTTGTGCCACCTATTACTGATGACAGAAATACTGCAATTTGTCTCTTTCTTGCAAATTATACTGTCTGTTTACACCTGACTTCCACAGACAATCGTGAAAAAGTGTGCCTGAGGGACCTTGTTTTGGAACACAGTCTAGCCCAGGCGTTTCCCTGCCAAGGCCCAACTCTGTGGCACTCTTTCAAAACATATATATTCAGTTTCTCCATGGATCCACCTCGGGTTTACCAGCAGCAAAGCAAGGGGCCCATCCAAGAGACATCTTGTCATTCTTGCACAGATAGACTGGGAAATATCAGTGGGACATTCGGAAACTTTCTTAAGCAAGAGGGGAGCAGAGCACCCTGATGATGTGCTAGGGGATTTTTGGGGGAAGCTCATCTACACAGGAGGATGAAATGCAGCAGCAGTGGGTGGCAAGGGCGCAGGCAGAGCTGTCAAGAGAAGTGCTGGGTGAGGAGATCTGGGAGGCTGCAGGGCAGCAGGAGAGAACTACATCAACAGAGCTTTAAGGCACGATACAGAATTAAACACTGACAACAGTTATGTTTCCGTGCACACCAGTTTAATTAGCAGCACGAAGCTTTCTGACACCTCCATTTCACGCTGT
Organism: Cephalopterus ornatus; assembly: GCA_013396775.1. Taxonomy (NCBI): domain Eukaryota; kingdom Metazoa; phylum Chordata; class Aves; order Passeriformes; family Cotingidae; genus Cephalopterus; species Cephalopterus ornatus. The sequence continues at coordinate 483,656 of VZRE01009144.1, forward strand.
CTTTATAGTAAGTTTCTCAACAGGCAGAATTTCTGGCAGCTCAGCACATGCTCTGTGCAATGGCCATGCAACTTGCAGGAAGGAAATGAGGAGGAGGTGAAATCTTTAATCTGATTCCTGATCCTACTGGCAAGATAAAGTTACAAAGCTAATGGCACATTTAAGTACTTCAGATCCCCACAATAAGACAGGAAGGGAACTGTGAGATGCTCTTGAGCAGGCTCCCCACCTCACATCATCAGCTCAGCCTTTGTTTTCTACTCCTAATAGATCTGACCTCCGTGAGGATGGATGTGGAGTGCCCAGGACAGACTTCTCACTCTAATTCTTGCATGTGTTAGCAGCCCTGATCGGAGGAGGAGCAATTACTGACAGAACTAGAAAGGACTGTAGTGTTGGTGGACTACAGCCAAGACATAGGAGACTAGTCAAGCATGGGGTTCAGCTCTTACCATACACATCTATATAAAGGCAACTCACAGTGTCTATTTCCTTTTAGATACCCACCAGCTATCTAGGATTTTGATTGGGACTTTTTTATTTGTTTGTTATTCAACCTCAATTATCACATGCTCAGTCAGTTACTGTTCACCCCTTGAACCAGATTTGTCAATTCCTCTTCTTTTTCTCTCCTAGCTGTTCCCTTCCTTCAAAAGCTGGCAGATTGTTATCATTCATGTCCCGTCTTAAGTTGCCACTTAGCCAACCTCGAAATATTTAGCTCCTTTAATCTTCTTCCCTAATAAGTCAATCCTTCAGCCCTTTAATCATGCTAGCTGCGCTTCTCCAGATTCTCTACGATTTGTCTGCATCTTCCTGGTGTTGAGGTGCCTGGAAGGCAAAGCAGGCTTGTGAGCTGCCCTGAACAAGCCATTTCCTGAGGACATGAGGGCAAGAGGCCACAGCCCAAATTCTGTAGGGTTTGTTTCTTCTCCCCCCACTGCTGTGCCTATTGCATTATCCCAAAGATCCTAGAGGACAGGTTTCCTTGACAAAGCTGCAGTTAACAACCGCTGGTTGTTAAAGCCTAGTTTTCCTTTCACCTGCTCCACACTGCTGTCACTGGGTTGCACTTATTTGCCCTATTTTCCGTGAGAAAACCAGCCAGCAAGCCCTTTCTTGCCCTGCATCTTTTCCTTTGGAAGAGCTCCATCGAGGGCTGCAAAAGGTTTCTGCAAGGAAAAAGGCAGACCCATCATTCTCCCCTTCTAAGTCCTTGTGCTCTCCACTCATATGGAATGAGTGTCATGCTGAAATGTCATCAGTTTGGGGTCTTGATATGGAAACTCATGAGTGTTGAGAAAAGGAGGAAACAGAAAAAGAATTGGGAGCCTCAATCTGGACACTGGCCTTTTGAGTCAGCTTGTGAAAATGCTTCCCCTCCTCTGCAGTTCTGTTCCATGAAAATGGAGTGGTACTTACTTCCTTTCCCATTCACATACTCACTGAGAAATGTATTCAGGTTTTTCTTAATAGCTACACATACTAGAATAATTCGATTCACAGATTTCTGTCAAATGTAGCCAGCATTTTGATTCAAAGCTCCTAAGTGGTTTTATTTCATTTCTGCTTCCATCAAAAGAACCCCACAACCAAGTTCAAGTACACTCAACAATCCTGAGTTCCCTTACTTAAACTGACATTGTTCTCAAGGAGATATCCTAGACAATACCCTATTTTGCTTTTCTTTAAGCCTCTATCTAAATTCTTTCACAGCAGTAAACACATGTTGCAAGTGTCTCTACATGAAAGCTTATTATTCTCATTAGTAAAAGAAAAAGTGCTTGCAGAGGCAATAGACAATTTGGGAAGTGAATGCAAAAGTGTCTTCCCCCAGGGAAGTTTCATTGTCAGGCCCCTGGAGCCCTCTCTGCCAAGCAGACAGATATGCCAGCCTGTACACATAGCAAGGACAGAACTATATTTTGGTGTTGATTTATACTGGAAAACATACTGGTGTGTGTCACATTGATTTAAACTAAATTATCAAAAAGAGAATAAATAAATAAATAAATGCTACCCTGACAGCTCTGCGTGGGAGGTCTCTGCCCATTGTCATTTAAACTTGGTAGTATGCTCACATAGGTGCACAGCTTAGCAAAACGTGACTCACATTCACATGGGTTGGATGCTCCTCAGCCCAGAGCTCTCTCTGTAGCTGTGAGAGGGAAGAACAGGATACAGAAACCTGTGTGGGGTTCAACTCCCTGTTTTGCTAATGATCTCCTCTGGGGAATGGGGATACACTCATTGGCCTGCTACAGCATGCCTGAAAGCCCAGTGAAGAGAGTCTCCAAGGAAGTCTCACCATGGAAGGAACAAGCTGCTGCATCCGTATCTCACAGTGATGTGCCATGTGAAGATTCTAGTGTTGCCTCATGAGTGTGGAATGATGCCCAAGATAGTGAGGGCTGTGTCTGAGCTCGCAAGTGCCTCTGTGACATCGCTATGGTGCTTCCCAATGGGACACGAGGGCAGCCAGATTCCAACTCAGTGAGGAAACCAGCTGCCTTCTTCCCCAGGGATGCCAGGATGGGGGATACAACAAAAATCCATGATTTGCTCAAATGCCAGTGCCACTGACCAGATGAAAACAAAAAACCAAAAAAACAAAAAAAAAAAAAAAGGGAAAAAAATTCTCTTCTTTAAAAATAATCTTTTGGCATTTCTGTCCTTTTATTTTGGGCAAGCAACTTTTATGCTTCAGCTATTGAACACTCAATCATTTTGCAAAGCAGTTCTAGTAGCCAGTTTCAGGACTACAAAAAAAAAAAAAAAAGATGTGGGTGTTCAATTCATGTCACTTCAAATATTTAGGACATGATTTCAGCTCACATCATGTAAGGTTTGTTCCCTCAAAAGCCCTTTCCCTAGCAGCTGGGGAGGGCCAAGGGTGGCTGAAAGAAGCTCTAATCAAATGTTTCAAGAGAAGCTGGCTGATAGGCACCGTGGTACAATTTATAGCTGGCTGGATGCAGGTACTGTAGTTTTGCAATCATGCCAGCTATCAATCAAGCTCTATTCTATTGGTCTTTTATGTCTTGTACTCCAAATTCCAAGCTAAGCTTTGTCAATGGAAAAAAATATTCTGGTAATTGCAGATGATTCTCCCACTGGACGTTTTCATGTATCATAACACATTTGGGCAGGAATGACAGTCTTGGGATAAAATATATCCAGGGCTGGGAGAGTGGGGCAGGAGTGAGGGGTACTGGCCCAGATGGGAGGCAGGTCTGGGAGAGAAGGAAGGGTGCAAAGCACTGGTCTCACCCTCAGAGTTGCCCAACAACAGGAAAGTGAGCCACCACCACAACACCCTAAGCTCAGTGACGCATAAAGGCTCTGCAGCAATTTGTTCAACTCCCTTGCCCACCTGTATAGAGTTCCATGATACTCAGTGCCCCCTGCCCTCTTATATACAGTACAAGACAGTGACAGGACACGTGACGCTCTATTTTTTCAATCAACCTTTGTTAAACTGCCTCCTAGAAAGCCTCTCTCCATGGCATGGAGAACAACCCTCTGAAACAGCTTTTGGCCACTGCCATGGACAGACAGCTTCTCCCATGGCAGCAAAGACACAGCTGTCCAAACAGCGTCACTTTCAACAAACATCATACTCCCCGTTCAAGCCGCCCTGGAGAAGATGTCCCCTCACCTGGTTCGGAACAGACTGGAGTGAAAATGAGAAGTTTAGCAATACTCAGTGATAAAGCACACACTACTGTCCACCAAAAAGGTTTACTATAAGGAGAAAATGTACCTATGCCTCAGCACCCCCCGAGTTTGACACTCTGAGGACATGAATCCCTCCCTCCTGGATAAGGTAGGAGTGTCTCATGTGCCAGGGTGAGCAAGCAAATGCTGCACCTCACCTTAGCAGACGAAAGCCCTCGGGCATGGTTTTGGTAGTGATCTCCTAACAGGCCTAGAAGAGATTTATTTTGCCTTGTTGATCTGAAGACTGAGGGATAATTTTCCAAAGGTTTTCCTGGAGCTTATTTCAAAGATGCATCTCAATCTTTGCTTCTATATAGTTTAAGAATAGATAAACCCACCATATTTTAGGGTTCATTTTCATTTGAGTTTCCTATTGGGAAGTGGGGATAAGTTTAATGGAGATAATTCTGAACTGATTGAGGGATGGTATAGCTGTTGAATTCATTAGGAAATTGTATTTTATTTCATATCCCAACAAACTTGCATCTGCCTCTTCCCTGATGCAGTAACTCTTTGAATCTACACGTGTGCCAGGATGTGCAGGGCTCGCAGAATTACCATCTGTTTCCCTGTCATAAGCAGCCCAATGGCATGCGTGCTGCTGAAACAACAGCCCGCTTTGGTAATAGGCTTTATTTTATTTCTGCCACTGCTTTGCAAGGATCAATTATACCAGTTCTGCTTTCCAGTAAGAGATTCCCAGCTGAGGAGGCCACACTTGCCCTGCTGCAGCTGGGCACAGACCCTCACTGTTCCTGACGGTAGGAAAGCTGTTTTTTCCTTACCACACATGTTGCAGCACCAAATCTGACACAAACTTCATTGTGCAGAACTTCCCCTCTCCTAGCTCTGGCCTCCCAACACCTTTTTCTGCTATGTCACCATGAAACACCTTTTCGATTATTTCACCTTTGCACTGCATACAGCTCCCCAGCTCTGGAAAAGGCCTGTGATTCTCCCCATCCCGAGCTTTCTTCTTCAGCCTCTCCCTAACAGTCCCCTAACATACAAACAGCTTCAAATCCAGGCAGGAGGGTAGCTCTTTGTAAGCCCGCCAGGATCTGAAGCTGTATACATTGAGATGGAGAGAAGGATGCTCCAGAGGATGTGTTACTACCCACTGAGCACTTTGCTGACGGAAGAAGGGTAAGCCCATGCCAGGGGGAATGGGAGGGGAGACAGGAGAGAGCCGAGCTCAGGGTTTCCACCACTCTCCCAGGGAGGACTTGCATTTTTGCTTCTGCTTCTCCTTGGGGTCACAATTACTTACAACATTAAAACAACCTTAACCCCCATCCCCAACAGGCGCCATCCCCCTCCCCTCTGCTCCACACAAGAGGAAAATTGTGGAGAAATACTACTTAATTATCACACCACGTAACTAATTAAAAGCTGAATGCTTGTGTGTGGTATGCTAATGGGGCATTAGAGAGCCAGCCTGCTTTGGTAAAGAGACATGATCCCCCTCTTTTCCCCCTTCACCTTACTGTGGGAGCTTCAGGCTGACAGGCACCTTGGATGAGGTGGGAATTTATTATGCTGCCTTCAAGTTCACAGCTTCACAGAGGGCACCAAGGTCGAGCAACTTCATCAGTACGAAAGAAGAAATCACCTGGGCAGGGGCCAGGAGTGAGCTATACAGTGTGGGTGGCTTGCTGTGGAAATTACGTGCACAGTGGGGTTTCACATGTATCCTAAAGCCCATTTTTTCCTTTATGGGGCTCTTGGTAGGAAACAGGAGAGTCTCTACAAGAAGATTCTTACTTCATTCCCTGCTCATTGCAGGGGGTGTTAAACTAAAAGATCTTAAAAGATCCTTTCCAACCCAAACTGTTCTATGATTCTAAGATGTGTATATTGAGTATAGACAAGCACACTCCAATTCCTCTTCTCCTACCATATCATTACACCATCCGGTGCCAAGTGCCAGCTCTCTCCTTTCAGCTGATGCTGTGCTACAAGTCCATGCTTGCTTGTCCACTCACAGTATGGATCACTGAACATATTAATTAAGGAGGGAATCTATTCAGCTTTGTTGAGTTTTTCTTAATCACCATGGTACGTACACATACTCCCAGAGATTTGTCCTGACACCTGTGCACTACAGAGCCTGTGTGATCTGGGGTGGCCAGATAGCCATCCCACCACGCTTTGGGGACAGTGAGGGACCCTACAGGGTAGCTACAGCAGCACACTGTATCAGTTCACCCAGAGGATTGTGCAATACCTCGTTCTTTGTATGAATCTTTGTATGCCTAGTTACGTATGCTGGACCTGCTGGGGTTGTTTCCCTGATATCACCTGCCAGACAGAGGTAGTCCCAGTCACCTTTCACTTTCGACCCACAGAAGGCAGGTATCCTTGGAGTATGTAGTGTTTTCTATAGCTTGTCCTTCCTTGAAAGGCTTTGGGTGGAGACTTAGAGCCCTAGAGCAAAGAAAGTGTCCCCAATGTCAGCAAGGAGAGGCAGAGATTTATCCTGGTTTAAGAGGATCGTTGTATTTCTGTTACCACTGCCTGCTAAACTGCACATGTGTCTCTTGTGACATGTCTGTGAGCTGCAGATCCCCACTGTGAGGGTCATGACTTCTTGAGGCACAGAACTGCAACAGCCCAGCATGCAGCCAGCACTGCCATGGCACCTGAGGCCCAGCAGTCAGCACAGTCCCACTGTGGAGAAGCTTTTATCCCATCTACCCCATTTCCTAGAGCTGGAGGGGAACAGATGGGGCTGGCTGGCAGGGAGAAGGCCAGCAAGTGACCATGCACTGTCTGTGAGCCTCAAAGCTGACGCTGCTTGTTTCTTCCTCCTGCAGTCCTCCTGTTGCCCATTTGTCCTTTCAGTGCCTGCCAGATGTGTCTGCCAAGTCCAGGGGTGCCCAGATGCCCCCCTTCACAACCCTTGGGATTTGTGTGATGAGCCAGGTTCCTCCACCAGATGCATCCCAGCCCACTGTTTACCAAGGGTTTTGGCAATTTCTGTGAAGGCAGAACAAGCCCTCTGCTGAGCAACCAAAAAGCATTTCTTTCTAGTTATAATTTGATCTCAAGCTCAGATCCTCATTCTCTTCTATCTCCACCTGGAAAGGGGTTCTAGAAGTTGTTTTCCAATCACTAGCCAAACACCCTGGCCCAGGCTGATGTGACACTGTCTGGTGCCCACAGCCCCAGCATGGCAGGAGGGTGCTCCTGCCTTGTGTGTTGGTTCTGTTGCTGGCACATCAACACTAAAGCCATGTGGATGCCCTGTCCCAGCAAAGACAGAGGATAGCCAGTGGTGGGAAGGAAGGAAAGAGCTCAGCCATGGTGCTCAAAAGTGACGGAGGCTAAGTACATTCCACCAAACTCATGCCAAAGAACAACAAGGATGAAGAAGAGGCCAAAACCTCTTAAGGAAGATAAAGTTCTTCGCTGCTCTAAAATTCAAGTTCGTGGCAAAACACTTGTCCTGTGCTCTGAAGATGAGCACAGCATTCCTTGTAGTTGGCCTGTCCTTGCCCATTAGCTTCTCTCCAGGAAAGGATCTTCTTCTCACCTCCCTTTGGTCCCAGCAGCTCCCTTTGGCTAGCTCTCTCCAGCCAGCTGCACTCCCACTGAGCACAGCACAGAGTGATGTTCTCATTCCCTCACTGTTTCTCTGTCATCTCTGTCATTTCAGAGTTGATTCGTAACCATTCAGGTTTGGCAGAGCACACTCACAGTGTGTCTCAGCTGATGCTTGACCCTCTCTCCTATTCCACCCAATTTGGTCCCGAACCATCAGCCCTACTTTATGGATCACCCCAAAGCCCTAGACTGTCAGAACAACTTCAATTACAGCAGCGATGGGCCCCATGCCACCAGCAGCATCCGCGGCCTTCCAGCGGCTGACAAGGACTAATTAGGAAATGAAACATTAGTTAAGTCGCTCTCAATTAGGGCCAGGATAACGTTTTCCTGGCAGCACTGGGGCGCTTTAACTGCTGGTCCCATGATGACTGTGAGCACATCAGACTTGCTGAAGGAGCTTTAATGTTGAACATATGTTGGAGGATTACAGAAACCCTCTCAGCTGTGACATTTCTGTGTGCTCCCTGCTTTTTCTTTCCCCTGTAGCAAACAGTGAACAGTGAATGTCAGCTCAGGAAAGCAAGAATGAGGCTCAATGCAATTATCAGCAAGACACATATACAATGTGCACACATACATATGTGCACAAATGATATACACACCTCTGAATATACACATTGCACTTTAATTAAACAACTGCTGCACACCATCCTTATTCTATTCATGTCTCTAGGAGCACACCAGAGATTACAGACCATTGTCCCATGTCAAAATGCAGGTTAGAAGCCCAAGGGATTCCTGGCTACAAAAAACACAAACAGAACAAAACCAAACAAACAAAAACCCAAAACACACACAAAAAAGAAAACCCAGCGAGGTCAGGAGAGAGGCAAGCTTGGACTTTCTTCAAATAAAAGCCAGATGCAGCTAAGTCTTGTATGGGAACCTCAGAGGGACAGAAAGCAATAAACAAAACGTAATCTACCAAAACAAAATGAAAACCTAAAATTAAAAAGGCTCATGAGCCCTTGGAGGAAAGCATGGAAGAAAGAGGAGGGGGTGAGAGGGTATTAAAGGAAATATTATATTAAGGAAATACACAGTATATCAAAATACTTTGTGCATAGTCATTTTACATCGTACAGCAGTCTTTGGGGACCAGCTGCAGCACACACAGCTTTGCTGGGATTAAGGAACAGGACTGGTCTCTCACATGCTCTCTCCTGGGGGGAGGTGTAGGACAGAGAGGCTGGGAAGACAACTGCAACTGGAGATGAGTATGTGCCACAATCTTTGGATTTGAGAAAGAATGGATCTGCATCTGCTTGAAAATTGGCTTTTGAAACACTCTGTAAATGGAAATTTCAGTTTCTAAATGAATTAAGAATCTGGTCTTTTTTTTTTTTTTTGCTCGAGAGAAAAGGACTTTTCACATGGAGCAATGTCTTCTGGTTAAAAAAACATTAAGAACCTTTTGACTATCTGATATTTGCTAATGGAAAACTTCTGCAAGATCATGTCTTTGCCATTTGGGGAAAAACATCAATTTGTCCAATGGGTTTGAATGTAGCTCTTTCTTTGAGCACATCTCTCCAAAGCCCACTAGGAAATTTTCCATTGAATTTGCTGGGCCAGAGCTTTGCTGCCCAGCAAAAATACAAAGTCCAGAAACAGAATATCAGAATATCTGAGAGCTCTTTGGCCCTTGTAAGTGGGATCCTAAAATGACTGCACCAAGCCCAACTATCTGTTTAGACTTCTGCATCACCATTTGATGAAATACACCCTTGTCAGGTCAGCTCTATCTAGAGCTCACCATAGGCTCCTAAACCATCATAATTACAGCACACATAGGCACATGTAAAAAGCCTGAGAAGAATTTAAATGGACCTGTGCCTAATATGGTTGCACCAGAACACTAATCATGACCCAGAATGAGATGTTACCGAAGTATCACAAGAAGCTGCTCTCTGCCAGAGTCTGGCTGTGATACACCAGTGTGCACTTAGAAGTGACATTAGCTATTTTCACGCCAGCTTTATTGCAGTGATACTAAAACCATAACCTAGCTTTTTGGTTTGCTTGAGGTCTTAGTTCTCCATCAATTTTTAACTTGTGTTGTCATTTACAGCTTTGCTGAACAAAAACTTTCAAAGAAGCATAATGGCAGGGTTTCTCTCAGTGTGCCCACACATGAACGATGACACACGTCGCTAAGCCGCACCGAATCTCATTCAGCAGGCATGCCGTGGGAGGACCTGGAAGAAGGCAACTTATACCTTCCTAATCAGGCTACTATCAGATTTTGCCTAATTTGGTTATAGCTACTTTCATGCATTTTAAACAAAGCCTTCTTAGAAGACCTAGTACAATAAAAAGGAAAGCACTGGGATGTTCTCTTCTCTGCTCTTATAAAATCAAATTTGTGTTTTTACAGATTCTTCTTTTTTTGAGGTGGCAGTATCTGAATGTAAACACACCACTGTGCCCCTGTTCTGGCTGAAACCAATGACTCTAGGGGGTGATCATTTGTATTGGAAACACCTTACAGGAAAGTGTAAAGATACATTCATGCAACTAGCTGACCTATATCCACAGAGCCTTTGAAGGCACATGGCTCATTATTTCATGCAATAGCTAAATGCTTAGAGTTTTGCACACACTCCCTTGACCTTTATGTTAGCCAAACTGGTGGGTACCTCTAGCCTCTAGGAACCTTCTCTCATGCAAACTACATCCAATTGGAAATCCAGTGAAAAGGTGTTTTTTTAACTAAGTATGTTAGCATGTATTAGAAAGTATTACTGAGGAGGACTTAAGAAGGGACTGACAATAGGAATGAAGAAACAAAGGACATGTCCAATGCAGACATCTTCACTCTTGTAGAGTGCTTCTCAGTATCATGAAAAAGCCAGGTCTTTCACATCAGTCAAATTTGAGGTTGTCACTTCAATACAGTCACCTGTAAGAATTGTCAGCAACTGCTGCAAGACTATTCAGAGCATGGAAAATTAAACAGGTGCTTAAGTGTCTGTAGGATTGAGGCTTGTGTGTCATTTGCTACGTGGAACTTGCCTTTCTTACAATGACGACAACCTCAACTATTAGTCTGCTTGAAAAATTATGGGAAAGCAATTCAGAAGTGCAACCCAAGCTTTGCCCAGAACCTGACATTGCCTTAGGCAAGCATCCATCTAGTCATCTATCTATCTAAACTCATTTGCGTTGACAAAGGAAAAAAAGCCAGAGAGACGTGAAAATTATGGTATTTCATAGCCACATGCAGGAAGATTCAGCAGCTCTACTACATAGTTTTCCTTGGAAACAAATTTAAGACCCCTGAAACCTTGAGATAGTCTTTTCATGTGCAAATATTTAACTGAGTTTGTTCCATAATAAAATTTCTAGGGGACAACCTTGCCACCCGTGCCAGCCGAGGAATACATTACCTGGTGGGGTTAACAGGGTTCTCTGCTGCAGAAATAAATACATTAGGAGATGAGACACAAAAGGTTTCACAGCTCCTGATTTTCCTTTAATAATATTCCATTAAAAATGACTGAAAGGCAACTCTCCTATAAATCAGGCACCTCACTGATGTCTTTTAGTCCTGAAATGGGCCTTCTTTGGTTTTAATAGCTTCCCTTCCTTCCCTCTCTCTCTGTCTGTCTCCAGATATGGCTGATTTACCTGGATTAGCAGAGACATTGGCTCCACATTCTTCAAAAAGTGCTGATCAGGCTGAGCTGGCAAAAGATTAAAAGTCACACAAATTGCTTCTATCACTAAAGGAGTCTAACTGATTTTGGGAAAAAATCTAAATCATGATTTGCTCTCTGCTGGTTGAAGCCTATCTAGCGGAGGGGCACTGTTTTTAGATGGGCAGGAAAAGAAGCATCTCCCTGGAGCCCATCAGTTCCCTCCCACTGCAGTGGGAGAGGCGTCTCTCCTTTCCTCCTTATACTTGGCTTTCTTTATATCCTGCCTTGTGATTAAAGTTGCTACTCACTCACTGTAACGCAAGTAGATCCTGCTGAACTGAAGACAGAACTGGGAATGAAAGCACCTGTAAAGTCCAGTCCTGATACCAATTCTCCCTCAGTTTCTCTACCTGAAAATGGGGGGTGGGGGGATCTACTGCTCACACAATTTTTGGTAGGTACTAAGAGGGCATCACAAGGCAATAACGCAACAATCTCCCTCCACGGTCATGAAGGTGGGGAGAGAGAGAGGCTGAAGATGCTCTAGAAGGCAGGCTAGTGGAGCTAGCTCTAACAGTACAGGCTCTTGCTTTTAAGATCAGAGTTATTTTCAACTCCTGGTGTGAACAACAAAGCTCAGGGTGTGCTGGTACCTGAGGATTAATTGATATTTGTAAAGCACCTAGGAAATATAAAGTACCAACCAAGTGCTAGCTAGGATTATGTTCCAGTAAGGAGATGACTAAACATTCCTCTAACATTTGGGGCAGAATTCAAGCACAACCACGTATTCAAATCTTAAATTGTTTTTTAGGACAAGCTTGCCTGATGGGAATTGTAAATGTGTGCTCCATAGCAGCCCCAAACCCTGCCAGATGGGACACTGGGGAATGCAGGGAACACACCCTCACAAAAATGTGTGTCTCATCATGTAGAGAAATCACAGCTGCCCTGAAAAACAAAGCGGTGTATATATTTGTTGATCATGCACAGCATATTGCACAACTGACATCTAGGTGAGGTGGAGTTGCCTAGATTTCAGTTGTGCAGTTGGTCCTTTCCTCTTCCTACTCTGCTAAAGGAGTGAATTCTGTGCAAGCTTCATATGAGAAAAACAATCAAACATTTGTGTTTGCTTCTCCTGAAAAACAAGACCAGTATTTTCTAGTCTATTTCCAAATAATGAACTACAACACAGGATATGAATTTGACTCAGCACTTGACAGAATACATGTATACCAAGGAACTGCTCTAGACTGAGACTAATGCAGACAGGAAAGGCCAGGCAGCGCTGCAGGCACAGAAACAGTTTGATCATGGATGGTACAAGTGGTTATCAACACCAATTTGGGGGAGAAAGGATATTGGCACATAGGAGATAGCACAAGCACAGTAGGCAGGGGAAGACATCATATTTTTAACCTGGTTTTTTTTTTTTACAATGTCTTACAAAGGAGGTCCTGACCATTAGTGAGGTGCTGAGCCCTATGGGTATGGCCATATGACCACAGGGTGGGAGGACAAAGGGGAATTCGTGCCTGGGTGGAGGAGGCACGACTGCCTCTTTCAAATGCCAGCCACACATAAAATTGTGCAAGGAACATCATGACACTGCAGCCTATCATACTGCCAGGGCTTTTTCACTGAATAGGTATCAACAGCACACTTCATCTCAGCACATTCAAGTCACTCACAAATAGGAGTCACATTGATTAGGCCTCAGAAGTCTCCTAAACCACAAGTCCGCACCAATGCGTCTACCCTATGTTCAGATAGGTAAACTGAAGCAGAAGAGAGGATGTAAAACACCCAAAAAAAGGTCAGTGGCAAAATCAGAACTGGAAAGCATCTATCTTATTGCCAAACTGTCCAAATACCATAATTGAAAAGACATATACCATGACATTAACAACTCACCTCTTCCACACCCCACCTCTGCAAAAGGTTTGTACTGAGAAAAGCTACTGAAATACCCAGTACTGGCCACACATACCAAAACATGGTTCGAAGAAAGATTGCCCCTTACTCTCAAGCCCCATGCTGATTTTTTTTTTGTTACCCTGGAATGAGAAGATTCAAGACCCCTCACATCCTCACACCTCCTCCAGCATTTTGTATCTTCATATCTTCCCTATTTCAGCTGTAAATCTTACCAGTATCTGAATAGGAGTCTGTTTTGAATCTTGCTGAGCTCTTACTAAGTTTCTGATTTCAGAGTTGTGTGGTGCAACAAGTTGCATATGTTAATTAGGCATTTTGTAAAAGAGTATTTCCTTCTCAGGGGTTTAAAGTGGTTTGATTTTTTTCATGTAATTGCTTCCCCTGTTGTTCTTCTAATAAAATGAGAAGTAAATAGGAACAGCTGAGTGAACTTCTTTTTTGTGGTGACTATTTCTATACCTTTACCACAATGCTTCTTATTTATCTTTTTTCAAGAAAACAGTGCTGCTCTTTTTAACCATTGTTTATGAAGAAGCTATTAAAAGACTCCAGTCATTATTGTTCCCTTTCTCTGGTCATTCTTCTATTTCTGTTATTTCCTTTTGAGAGACGGGGTGAGCAAACTGAATAGAGTGTACAAGGAGAGCACGTACCATCAATTTATATAATGGTACTGTATTATTTTATCTATTATTCGCTACCCTTTTCTTAATGCAGTCTCTCATCTTGCATGCTTTTATTTCACCATCACTACAGATGGAACAAATGTTTTTACTGAGTTGCTCAGTCGTGCCTTTTTTTCCCCCCCTCATTCTTTTCTTTTGAGTGGTTACAATTATTTTAGAACCCAGAAACGAGCATGACTAATTCTAATGTGTTGTTTCCTGAGTGCATCACCTTGCCTTTGCCATACTGAATTTCATTTACTCTTATGACGCCTGCAAATTGCCTCAGCGAGCTCACTGCCAGACCTCCTCAGTATCTTTTATAGGCTTGGGTAACCTAAACATTGCTCTATTATCTACACATTTTTCCTTCTATGTATTCTTCCCATTTTTGGGTTATTAATCCATATTAAACACCAGACATAATACTGCTCAGTGACACATCCGCTGAGCTGTGGCATCTTTTCATGCTGTGAACCAGCTATATATTCCCTCTCTATTTATTCAGTAAATTTTGTTTTTCTTCTTACTTTATTTATGATACAGCTTTATCTCATATTCCATGACAAGTTTGTTCCTTAATAATCTCCTAAAAGAGACTGAGTAAAGAAACAAATCCAACAAGCATTTGGAAAAGTTTGCTTACATGAAATTTACTCCTTTCCTGTTATCTCATCTGTTTCAGACTAGAGTAATTTTAGCAGGGTGAAAAAAAGACACCCAGCTTACATGGAAGTCAGATTGGTTTGACTGTGTCGAATCACAGAAATTGCAGCAAGGTGGAACCAGAAGGGACCTCAAGAACATCATTTGGTCTAGCCCGCTACACCAAGACAGGATCAAATAGTCTTTTAAATCCACTCCTGGAGAATATCTGCCTACACGGTTTGAAGAACTCTAATGAAAGAAGCTCCATATCCTCCCACCTACGCTAACCCCTTCCAGTACATTGCTAGTCCTACAGTTAGAAAGTCTTCTTAGTATTTAACCTATTACTTCTCATCTTGGGGATTTGCAGCACAACAGATCAATACTACTTTTTATAGGAACAAAACCCTTACGTTTCTCTTTGCCTTCCCCATTAAGAGCAAGTAAATTTTTATGGCTCTAGTTCTTTTAACCTTCCTGTGCAGGTCCTGTTTGCTCAGCCCCTTGGAAAGCCTGCTGCTCCCCTCTGGCCTCTCTCCCGCTTGTTTACATATTCCTTAAAGCATGTTGCCCCAAACAGTAGGCTGCATGTCAGCAGAGCCTGGCACATAACACTTGAGTCCATGTTGCTCAGAATGACACAGAGGGACTTTTTTGTTCGTCTTCAACTCAATGCTTTCAGAAGTATTGGTGGTTTTTTAACTACTTCTAATTCATATTTCATTCAGCTTGCCCAATACAAAAAAGAAAATCCCTGGTCTTTCATTTCCAGAATGTGACCTTGCATCTCTATAATTTTCCAAAACTCTTAACTCAGTTTGAAAGATTGTCTACAAATATTTGTCAGCAACTGATCAGCCCCTTCAAAAACCCTTGCACATTCTGGTGACATACAGCAGTCAAGGGGTCTGCGTCTCTGTACCTCAGTGTAAAACTGCTCAATCTGACTAAAAATTTTCAGACTTTTTTTTTCTACTCACTCAAGAAAGCACAGAGGGTAGAGAAGCTATCCAGAAGGGAAGATTAAAATTAGTGCAGTTGTGACCTGTTTGTTTTAGTACCTTTGCTCTTGACACTGCTTGAATAAAGCTGGGACAGGTGAGGCACCCCCCCAGACATCCACTGTAGCAATGATAAATGAAGCGGAGTTGCTTAGCCTCCCTGCCATGCCCTTAACCTTCTGTCATCTATATCCACATTTATGATTAATCTATGGAGTGAGGTAGATACAGGTTCGCAGTCAAGAACCAGAGATACATGTATATATTTAGAAAGAAGGGGGGAAAGAAAGGCAGGATTATCAATCTAGCATTTAGTTTATCAAATTAAGAGCGACAGTCAGATGTGCATTACACGGGTCAAAGCTGCTTACTGTGGGACAGGAGATTCTTTGACCTGCCCCACTTACAAAATGACCCTCTTATATAAAAATATGCACTCCCCAGGTATGAGTCTTAATTTACTGTACACAAACCTGCACATCAAACAAAAGGTATGGAGTGCATCTTAAGGACTTCTCTTGCCACTTGCTCTCTGTATGTGCCCACATGCCGTTATGAAGAGAAAGCTTCCAGGTCACAGCAGGGATGTTTATTTCTGAGTCTCTGTGTGGTTGTACAAAGAATATGTGGCACCATCAGCCTGCTCAGCTTAGTGCCCTAACATCTTCCAAAGACAAAGAGAGAGCGAGCAAAAAGGAGATGCGTTTGAAATAGAGCAATACACAAATCATACTTTCAGACAGGAGCAGCACACACAGAGAGCACGGGAGCTTTCAGAGCAAAGGCACTTGCATGTGTGTGTGGCTTCTCTTAATAGTTTCATCCCAGATGGAATGAAAGCTCACAGCAAGCAGTCCTATCATCATCACACTTCTGTGAAAATGAAAAAGCATTCCCAGCCTTTTTCTTTGTCATACTCTCAAGTTATTCCAAAAGCCAGTTTCCACATGACTCTTATAGCTGTTATCCACCTGCTGACTGTGTTCTCCAAACGCAGGAAAAGTCTAAAAATGTTATCATTTTTCTACCTAAAGGGAATTCCCTCCTTGCTCCAGCTAGGTTTGATTAATCCCTTGGGGACAATAGGGTAGTTAAGGTAAAAGTTAAGGTAAAGTTCCTCAGTAGCCATATAATCAAAATTGAGGCTTAAAAAATTTATCCTAAGCCCATTTGGCCCCTGCACCTCAAATCTTTCACCTTGATCTTAACAAACACTTGTGGCTGGTCCACTGTGGTTTGAACTCCAGCCCTTCCCAGCAGGGTCTCTGGAAGAGGCCTGATCTGTGGACTAAGGTCATTTCATTTACAGCCTAGTGCTAAGGCTCTGCAGGTCAGTGGCAAGGCAAAGCATGGTCAAAAAAAATCTGGTCCACTGTCCTCAGTGGGAGAGAAGATATCTCCTGACAGGGTAAAATACAACATCCCAAACTTTCACAGCTCCAGGGAGGAAAACAGCAAAAAGAGTTTGTACAGGCTAAGAAAATATGAGGATGAAAGTACATTGCTCATCTGGAGTTCATCCTTTCTGTCACTGTAGACTTTTTGAACAGCAAAAATATAACGCCATCCTGTGTTTTATGGAGACCAAGATAATCCACTACAAGGATAAGAATGACACAAGTACAAGATGCTGGTCAAGGAAACAAGTAAATAATCTTTTAAATTATGTATTTAGCTCACTCTAGCCATGTTTCTTTCTGGGCCTATTCTGCTGAATACGTTCACTGACCAGAACATTCACAGAAACAGTCAGTGTTAAGTGAACAGTAGAGACTATTTGCTGAAAGCACCTTCTAAACCTGGAAACTAGAATACATGCCCTGGAAAACCACCTCTGAGTTTGTAACCGGACATTAAGATGTCCCTGTGCTGCTCTGCTAATCTCCTAGATGAAAATTGCTCTGAAACAGGCAATGTACAGCAGGCTTTCCTCAAAGCGAATGTGCCTTTACATGCCCAGAGATTTGCAGGCCTGCTTAGGAACAAAAACCAGGGATGTAGTCAGAGAGCCATTTAGCAGCAGTTCGCTTGGAAACAGCACAACCTATTGATCCTAGGTCACAAGAAAAAACAAACAGCCCAGACGTTACACGGGCTCCTGAAAACAGCTCAGGGAACTGGGAAGCAGCATCTCTGATATCCCAAAACGCTGAGCACAAGGCAAGAGCAGTTAGCAAAACGAAACAATAAAACTCCAAGCCAAATTACAGTGATTCCTTCTTACCCCTGTTAGAAATGATATTCAATCCAAAGGCCCCATGAGACAAAAAACCCCTCTCTATTTTACAAATTTCTAGAACAAAAAATACAAAATAATTCTTCAGGTGTCAGTCCTAAAGCTTGAGATGGAAGGACACAGCACTGAGTTTGGGCTTTTTAGCCTGCACCAGGACACTGCAGAGCCCACCTTGACCAGAAGTGTGGAAAGCAAGTAGAACATATTATATTTAATAACTGCCACCTTTTCCTCCAGGATTTTTGAGACTAAGCAGCTCCATCTCTGCTATGTTCATTAACCCTACAAGGAGAAGTGACCCCAGAACACCAACACACAACCAACATCTGTGAGGAAGACGTCTGTTTGCAGGGCAGGCTGCAGAAGCTGTGCTAATCCCCAGGTCTTTTTGGGAAATGAAAGTCCTTGACTCAAGCATGAATGATACTGGCAAAGATCCCATTACTGTAAAGCTCTCTGCCAGCCAGCCACCTCTCCCCCTCCCCCTTTTTATATCTCTAAGGTCACCAAACTGCAATTTAGTCATCATTCTTTATAGAGCATGAGCAGATATGAAACATCTGGAAACTGTTGTAGTCTCACTTTGAGATACACCTCCTGAAGGAATTAAGCTGCATAGGAATGGGATGAAGTACTTTTTTACCTTGAGGTCACTGCAGCTTGAATGCATCCTCAGTAACTAGTTACTGGCTACTAATGCCTCTTGGACAATCAGCTATGAAATGAGTTAGAGGGTCTCAGTACAATTCCCAGTGAGATGAAAACCTCAACCCAAAGATCATCTCAAATAGTCCACTAGACATCCTTCTTTTTGGCAGTATCAGTGAGGAAATGTGGGCCATAAAAATTTCTCTCCTTGTTTAATTCCAAATATGATCCTTCTGGAGATGAACTGTGGCATGGAGATAGGAAAGAAATTTGCCCTGCTACTACTTGTGCTTTGTAAGTAGGTAACAGCAGCCCCCAAACAGATAAAGAAATATTCCCAACCTGATATAAAAATGTATTTATGTAAAAAAGGGAGTAGAAGATTTTTTTCAGATTCTTGCAGAAGCCAGCACCAGTGTCAGTCAAGAGACAGAATTTTCTTACCTGACCCATACTATAGAAAGTTAATTTAAACTTTATCTTCAATAATCTCACTTCTTTTTATTTACTTCATTCAGAGGGTGGAGGGTTAAACACGAGGTGTTTTTGAATAATTAAATGAAGGAGGAAGCACTGTGTTACTGACAAAGCTTCTAATCTTCCTTATTTATTAATAGTAGCTGCATTAAGACTGCTTGTCCTTAATCCTGGCTCTCACCATGCAAATGTAGAACATCAGAAATAGAAAAGGCTAATTGAGGCCCTAATGCCAGGAAGAGAGTCCACATCTGTGTCAAAAGCTGAAAAGAGCCAGATCCAATGAGGGCCTGGATATGGAGCTGCCAAAGGAAGCCCTGCTGGCTTGGGAAGGGAGGCCACCGATTTGTCTCTTTGGGATCCAAGTCTTGTCTTACGTGATTTGGATAAGCACCATTCAGCTGGTTTGGTGCCCAAGATGCTGCATTTGGCACCACATTGCATTCAGAGGCAGGTGTTTTATTCAGTTTTGAGGAGCTCCAGGTCACCTTTGGAAACATTCACTGCCAGTCACTGCAGCCATGCTTTGGCCCTGAGTGACTGAGGGCCTCTGTGAGGGTCAGGGACAAACTTCCCTGACATCTGGCTGTGTGGGGGCCTGAGCATCCTGGCAGCTTGTTCACCTGCCAGCTTTGTGCATAGGTCCTGACTGCCCTGCAAATCCAGCTGCAGGTATGGGTGAATTGGAGGCTTTGCTATTAAAGAGCCCGAGCTCTTCCCTCTTCCCCGACACCCTCCCCAAAGACCCAGCCGCCTAATCAAATTCTTTGGCTCAGCTTATGAGCTCTGACAAGATCGCAGCCCAAGGAGGCTCGAGTACAGACTCAGCAATCCTTACTACATCCAACCCAATTTAGCTGTGCTCTCAGTGCATCACGCGCACAGTAAAGACCTAATCTAAAGGTAATCATTAATTCGTTACTGCCACAAGGATATGGCAATCAGCAATAGGATGCTGATTGTTCAGAGGATAAAGTAATGGATTTCTTTGTTTTTTTAAAACAATAACCACCCTTCACAGTTGTAACCTCTTTATAGACATATAGTAGAGCTAATGACAAAACTGCTCACAAATTCTTTTTGCCCAAAGACTTTTTCACATTATGTAAAATGAACTTTTTGGAACTTACTGTTGCATATTAAAAACAACAAAAAAAATTAAAATGGGGAAAAAAACGAGCAAAGCATTTATAGCAACAACAGAGTCATCATCTCTGATAAAGGACTATAAACCTTCATGCTGGCAGGCATAAGATGGTCATTAACCTCATTCAGTCAGAAAGAAAATGTCTCCTGTGAACAAGTAATTCGGGTATGGTGTGGTACTGGCTTTCTTGCACCTTTCTGAATTATTTGGCAATTACTGGAGCCCAGATATTACATCTGTCTAACCCAGGCTGGCAACTCCAATGTTCCTGTGTGCAGCAAATCACAGAGAAGTTCAACCAGTGACTGAGCAGTGCCTATGGCTCCTGCCACTACCTCTCCTGAATTTCGTGTGTGCAGCCCTGACCATACACCCTCCCAATCAGTGCATGCGCAGAATCTGATACGATTCCTGGGAGTACAAAAATGGGATAGGAGAAATAAATCTACATTAAAGTGGCCTTCTGCATTCCCTCCTGCATTCACAGGAATGCAAACTGTAGAGTTTACTCTGAGGATTAGTACAGTTTAGCCTCTGCAGAAGATGATCTCAGAAAATAAAGCTATTGAAGATGGAGAGCAGAGAAGGTCACGTACTGGTCCTTTGTCTTCACCTCCACCATATTAGAAAGAAGCACAAGCCTGTAACTCCTCTGTAACAAATTTTCCAATTCACTCGTGTCTCTTAGGCTAACATTTCACTTGGATCTGCATTTTCCCTCAAAAGCATCTCACCCAGCCTTTCTCCAGTGTATGGAGCCAGACACACCTCACTTCATGAAACAGAAATTACATGTGTGGGAATTTTTACCCCAGCTGTAACACTCTTTGCAGTTATCCCTCACATAACGTCAGCTCACGTGGGAGGTCGGTGTTATGCAGCAGCAGACTCTGTCTAAGTATGAACAAAAAACTAGTCCCCAAGCTATTCTCTCCATTTCTCAGCTCCTTTAGGACAGGATTGACAAAGTATTTGCTCTGTTTTAACCAGCTCCCTCCTAGGGCTAACTGGTTAAACCCGGTATTGCCCTCTGGCAGCTGATCTGCATTCCTAGGAGCACTGACCATCACGAGCGTCACTGGCTGCATTTTAGGAAAGTGCCAAAAAAAAATGTACATCTCATTGTGGACTATCTCTAACTTCACCTCTGGTGATACTGATCCGTAAATTCTTAGGAGATTTGATTTCCTTCTGGGCTGGAAATACCCTCAGAGCAGTCCCCTGTGGCATGTTCTAGCACGTTTGCTTCTGATACTGCATTTTTTCAGATGATCCATCAACACAGTTATGATGGGGAGGATGGGCAAGGCAGAATATCACAATATATGTGATATTCCCCTTTTTGGCCAATACAACAGAGAGAAGCAGTTATATTATACACAGAGCCAAAACCATTAGCAGCAAGACCTTAGGAGACAAAACTTCCCATGGAAGGCTGCAGGAGGCTTGGATCCCTGTGGATCAGGCACAGTCCAGGATCAATGAGACCTAGTTGCCACTAGGCTCTCTAAAATCTCTGACAGGTGAGATGGACAGCAGCTCGATCTTGTACCTCCCTAGGCATCACCGCCTCTCCAGATATGCAGACAGCAAAGAGAGAGATGGGAAAGTCGGGCAGAAGGGAGTGTCTTGTGGGGAGATTGGCTACATTACCTCCCTCCTGACCTCCAAATACTGCTCACTGGCAGGGTAGGATAAGAGAGCAATTTGGACATGATTATTTTTTCCGGGAAGGGATCCCTGAGGGCTGTTATGAATATGGTCTCTCGGTCCCCTCCCAGCCCTGCACCACCTCATCCCCCAACCAAACCCAGCAGCGAGAAGCCAGCAGGCTGCTGCAGTCACAGCCTCCTCTCTCCAGCGAGAGCTGGGGCCTGACAGCCCAGCAAAATGACCCACTTCTTGCCGACTCAGACAAAAAAGCTCCACTTAGGCCCCAGGAAAGTGTCTCTAATAAGGCCATCCGTTAGCTGTGTCGCCCGGACCCCTCTCAGCTATCCTTCATCCCTGCCCTCCCTCCCTGCAGCCCGCCATTAATGCAGTCAGCACGCAGGAGAATGAAGCCGTCAGGCTCAGTAAATATTACCGAGCTCCACACAGGGAGCACAAGACCATTATTTAGACTCCCAGGTCTTGGGTATGTTTTGATCACACCAATTTAGCAAAGAGAGGTAAAAGAAAACAACTGGCTAGTGGCTGTCTGCCACACCTATGTGCGTCCTGGTCTGTGAAATCCCAAATCCCTCTGGACTGGCCAAACCATTTAATGCCTGGAAGACTGGGAGCACTGATGGCAAACCCTGGCATGAGTGGGTGGGGAACAGCATCAAAGGTTACTTGAAATACAGGACACCAAAACTCATCCCTGCTCAGCCACTAAAGGCAGTTGTTCCAAAGCTTTTTTGTCTTGTGGCTGTGGAGAGGAAATGTCTTTTCTTCCCCTTAAACTTGGCTCTCCAGTTTCCCTCGCATATGTCTGTATGAATCTACTTATGTCTCTCCCTATCAGAAATCACAGAATGCTGTTCTACAGCTTGAGCTGTCCCAACAACCCTTATTCCTTAACAACGTGCACTTCTCAAAAGCACTCAGCCCCCACTTTTAACTCTTCCCTGTATTTGTTGCAGATGAGTTCCCTGCCATCTTCTCTTGGCCTTGCCCCACACCAAGCTTGTCTTTCTCCCTCCATGCAATGAGATATCTATGCCCAGGAGTTAGCTCCTCCTCAGTCTCCACTGTGTACAACAGCCCTGCTGCTAGCTCATACATATCTGCTGCTTCCTGACTCAGCTCAGACCTCATCCTCTCCCCAGCTCCAGGCTGTTCATGGCCCCCTCTCCCCGTTTCTCTTTTCTTGGCTTTTTGGCTGGAAGCTCTAATATACTCACTTACCCACTGTTGTGAATTGTTTTGTTCTATAAGCACTTGAGGTACAGTTTGTGGGTAAAAAATATCCTCCAGAAAAAAAAGTTGTGCTGCACGGTATTTTGAAGGAAAGAGAGGCAAGCAGGTCTCATGAGAACTGGGTATGAATTTACCTTGCACACCCCCAGAGGCGCAGGCACAGAAAAGTGCAGGCTGATAAATCCCTTTTATTACCTGTACCGGTATCTGAAGGCAGGAGACGATTTTTTTAAAGCCTGGCCAGTCCCCAAAGTGTCAAATCCAAGGGTGACATTTGAAATTCAGTGGTGACAGAGTAAGACAGAGACAGACAACAGTGACCATGTGTCATCAGCCCGGAGTATGTGCCAAAGCCAGAGAGACAACACATCAAAATAGCTCATGGAGCTCCTGATATAATTAAAGAGTCACTAACATCTCATGGAGCACTCTGGCGAAAAAAGAAGAAAAAAAAAAAAAGGGAAAAAAACCTGCTCGGCACGAACGGATGGCACGAATGCTGAGGCAGCAGCATGAAAGCTTAGTTCCTTCCACACCAAGCAAAGCTCTGCATCCTCAAAATGCAGCTCTATTCAGAGAAGTGACTATGCAAGAATGCTGGGTTTTCTGCACATTCTCCCCTGGGCTGCTCAAGGAGAGCACTCTTCCCTTCCTTGACTAAAATAAACATATGTACTATTTTCTTCTGACACTCCTGAAGGAGCCAGCACAGCTCTAGAAGTGGGACTGTTTTGCCAGCAGTACAAGGAAAGCTCCACCCAAGTACGGGTTAGGCAGGCTGCAGCACCACTGCAAAGAGCCCAGCCTGCCTCTCAAATTTAATCATTGCCCAATCTGGCTTTGGTTGGGAGAAGATGCTGAAAGAAAGGTTAGATGGAGGCAGAACCCAAAAACAGGCACTTCTCTTGGAGAGGACTCCTAGGGATGAGATAAAACCATGCTAAGATGCGTTACTATGAATACAGACCATCACACAGACTGCTGTCGCTGTCCCTTAGCCGGTGATCTTTCAACCTGACCTCAGTACCCTCTCCATTACTCATTCTTCTCACTCAAATGCCTCTCTCACAAGGTGCTAAGAAGAATTTGCATCTTTTCAAAGCATTTTTTCCCTCCAAGGCCCACGAAAGGGAGTAAGTCAGTGACTGAATAGCAGACCTTAGCCCAGCTCCTGCATTAGCCCATGTTGATGGGCTGTACTGTGTCATGCCAAGGAGAAAGAGTTGAGACACAGCCCGTCTCCTCCTTGCTAGGGCATACAGAACCTTCTTTTCTATTGCCCTACCATCTAGCCTACTGCCTCCTCCTTGAGGATTACCTGTCTCCTTGGCTGATAACACAAATCTTCCTTTTATCAGCCAGCAGACCTGAGGAAAAAGGGCAGCAGAGAAAGAGCATTTCATTTAACCCTCTGATAAGGGAAAAGAAAATCCTTGGTCCATCTAGAAGTACCTGATCTTTCCTCAGATGCATTGGTAACAACATCTTAAGGTCAAACTGTAAATCTTGTAAAACATCTTCGCCTCCTCAAAGTGGTCTTTCCCCCTGTTTCTCTTCTGCTTTCATTTTTAGAAGTCAGGATATCTGAGGACATTCAACTCCTGCATTGCAAGTTTCCTACCTTAGTGGGGAGATGATTCTCCTAGTCACGTAAACACCCAGCCTCCCCACACTATAGAAGGACAGCAGGCTTATTGCTTGTAGGAGCATGCAAGTGTCCCAGCCTATCTGAGACTCAGGTCCTGTATCTCCCCTTTCCTGGGAAGGTGATTTGATTGTCAGACCAGCACTGGAGGACTTGTGTTAAACATCCACAGTGCGAGAATGAAGGACAACCAAGGAAATAGTTAATGCCAACACATCACAACTTTGGTTTGTAAAACTGATTCCCAGTCTGACTCAGCTTAGCAACCCTTTACCACATCATCAGCTAGATGCTTTCCTATGTAAACTTACTGGCTCCCTGAATTTCTGCAGTGGAAAGTCTTTGCAGTATTTCTATCATCTCACCACCTCTAAAATCAGGTATCTGCACCAAAAGCAGTGATGATCGTGCGTTGACCTGGCTTTGCAGAAAGCAGCTAGGGAGAAACAGTTATGCTTGCAATGAAGGAAAACTGCAACAGCCAAAACATGTGAGATCAGAGCAACCCTGTGTTCAAATAGACTTAGGAGTGCATATCCATATCACACTGGCATACTGATACCTGCTTATGCCCTGCTGTCCTCCTACAAACAGGAAAAAAACCTAAAACCACTTTTGATATCACACCTCGAGAAGACCTGGCAGGATTTTGGCTTAAGTGCCAGAGTTTTCTTTGCTGTTGTTAGTTGGTATGTGAGGTAGTGGGATGAGAAACTGTCAATAGACTCCACTGACGACCTGTAGAAGGCCTCTCCGCTGCTCTCATCTGACATGGTTTAATTTTGAATTCAGCAAAGCAGTGACAAGGACGTAGGCTGCCAAGGCCAGTCAGCAGCGCAAATTGGGCAGGACAGGCTGAATTGATCTGCAAGGAAGAAACGAAGACGCAGCAAAAACTTTGGGCTATAGGTACCGATGGGGCAGCCTGTGGAGGGGGAAGAGAGAGAAACGTGGGGGGTGAAATGAATAGAGAGAAACAAAGCAAGGACAACACCACAGGAGGGAAATTACTGGTGTCTGGACAGCCATAGTAGCTCACTGCCTATAACCCAAGAAAACCGGGTGGCCTAGGCTGTATGGTACACGGACCATACGGATTTCATTGCTGGGATGCAACATCCGTCATCCCTGTGCCAGAAGCTGCAGCACGGTAGCATGGGAGGCTGCCCAAAGATAGCCTGTCACTGCACTTCAGTCAGTTCAGAGAGAGATGCTCAACTCCAAGCCCTGCCAGAGGCAGAAAGGTCACCACCCATCCAATTCCCCAGCATACTTCTATCCTTCCCAAGCCAAACCTGAGAAGTGAATGTACTCACAGTGAATGTTACTCACTTTCAACTACAAATTACGGCAGGATGGTCAACAAGATTAGTTGGAGAGGTTTGTTATCACTAGAAGTGTTAGAGTTTATTGTCTTATCACTAGGCTAAACACCTAAATCAAGAGGGAAATTACAAGAGTGGTCTCATCCTAAACTGAATGCTCTGCTCACACACATAGGCTGAGTGCCACACTGAGAGCGTGTTTACCTGATGACAAGAGCAGATTTTCTACAGTTACAGTACATATCTTGTAAAAAAAAACAGGCACAGAAAGATCTCAAACACCTAACACAGCCACTTGGGCCAGCTGCTGAGAACACTGAATGAGTATGCTGTCTGATGTTTTCATTATTCAAAAAGTAGTACACTGCTTAATTGGTATTTTTCAGTGGTAGCTGTAAATATAGCCCTTTCTGCCAGTTCATGTCAGACAGACAAGAAACCTCAATGATGTTCTATAGAGTGTTGAAACATTCCAAAATTTGCCAAATAATTTCTAGCAAATGACTCCGGAAAACACTGAAAGTTTCCAAAATCACAAAAATAAAATATTTAAACATGGATATTTTGCCAAGTTTGATTGTCATTTTGACCAGTCTTTTCCAGCATCAAGGATTGGCAGAACTTTGTTACTGCCATTTTTAACGCTTGCAGCAAAAAGAAAAAAATAAAAGGCAAAACTAAGCATAAGCTGTCTGTATTCAGTCATCTGTCTGTCACTGTGCTGAAATTCTGCTCAGATTCATTAGGTGGCTTTCACAAGTTTTGAATGAATCTGATCCCCAGTTAAGCGGAATGATATCAGTAATGCTTCTATGTTATGACTCGATGAAAATGTTTGTACATTATCTGAGAATCAGAATATAATCATGTAATAAGCAGAATGCAATCCTTGAAAATAAATGCTGTCAAGCAAAATGAAAGCCACACTATTTAGAAACAACAACAAAACAGTATTAGTAATACAGTGGTAAGACTGAAATCGTTCAAGAAAAGTGCTCTGAAAATGCCCTTTTCTCTGTATTTTGCGACAAGAAATAATAATGCTCTGAAGGCAAGGCAGCAGAATCCGTGGTATTCTCCATGTGAATGGAGGCAGCAGTTATTGTACTCTACGCTGTAAGAAATAATTCATTTTGCCATGTGTGCTGCTCTTAACAAAGAGAGGAAGCCTCTGTTTTGGAAAGTGAAGCATGAACTCTTACTGAGCATTAGCAATATCAAAGCTCACATTCACCACAATAAATAAATAAACCCTCTCATCTGTACAAATATACCACAAGACCATAATTATAAAGCACCTTGCTATGTTTGGTCTCTGCTTTTTCTTCCTTCCCTTGCAGGATTCACAGACCCATACAAGCAGTGCATACACACTGCAATGGGAGACAGGACTACAATTTATCTGACAGGGCCACAAAGGTATTAAAGTAGCTGGACCTCATTGACAACAGCAGCACTAAAGGCACAATGGCACAGATTTCAAAGAAAATTAGCCCTTCTGGACACTTCACAGACTCATTCACAGCCCATGCCAACATCTGTGCTGACATCTCACTTCTAATAAGTAGCTCTGAAGTTCAAATTAGGTCAGGTAGGACTACCCAGTCACACATGTGATTTCTCTATAGACAAAACCTCCTCAACCACTTAGATGCTTTTGACAATTCCATTCCACCCACCATATATAACAGACCCGATGTAGTCAGCTTTTGATATGCAAAACTAGTATGGATGAAAACTTTGCAGGGGTGGAAACAAATGGGTAGAAACGTCAGCAAAACACGAGCAACATCAGCAGAATTTGCCCTTGCTATAATGGAAGCAAGAACACAGTTTAGTCACAAGATAATACAAACTTCACTTGTAGTCTAGAAGAAACAGCAAGCCTTAGATTAGTCGTAGGAGGCCTTCCTTACTGCTCCCTTAAAAGAGGAAATACATGGAGCACCTTAAATGGATTGAGGGTAACAAAACAGAGCATCTAGGCTCTAACTTTGTGTTTGGTTACCCCAGTTGGTGAAGTTACATCAGGCTAAAATGGGTGCAGCCGACCCACGTGCAAAGGGAGCCCATCCTCCAGGTCCTGCTCAGTTCTGCTATCCACCACAAACCCCAGTGTTGTGCTGTGTGGGGATATCACCTGTGAGGCAGCAGCCCATTCTGTGCCCACTGTGACATCCTTGGGAATTGAAGCCATTCTGAGCAACAGGGTCTTGCATTATGTTTGGCTCCTGGAAGAGCTGCTTAAATATTTTCATTAGAGGCAGAGTATTTTTGGATGATAAAGATAATTAAGTGCTGAAAGCATAGTGATCCATTTGACACCGAGAATAAGAGATATGAAGTATTTCTAATAAAAACAGAACCCCCGTTGGGATTTGAACTCACTCTGTGTCGTTACAGTTTGAGGCAAGTGCTGCATCCATGATGAGACTAATACAGTCTCTTTGCCGGGTCTGCAATTTATGGGTCTTATATTGCCTTCATTGGGTCTCCCCTGTTGTTCTCCAAATGCAAAAATTATATACTACTGATCACTGCATGCTAACTTAAATTGATTTGTTCAAATGAACACAAGAGTTTGGGAAAACCTGTTTCTTAGTTGATGCCAACATCTATAACCTGTTCCCAAATTCATTATCCCTGCCCTCAATTTCCTGTGTGGTTTTTTTCCATCAGAGGGTTTAAAAAACACAGCTAGACAATCATGATGATGATGGTGGTGAAGAAAGCAGCTCCTGCTCTTTATATGTCTGTTCTCCCATACGTAATGTCAGAATGATTAGAGTGTCTGATGTGATGAGAGTGATTAGATCTGTGCAAACACACACAGAGGAGGAAAGAGGTTGGCTTTGACAAAGCACTCAATTACCCAGGTTCTCCCATCACGTCTGGTCCTATCACAATAGGAACAACACTCCCTCTGTTCTCCTGGGAGGGAATCACTACCGTGCCTTTCCGCACCACCACTGTAAATCATGCCATATAGTTCTGTGCCACCCAGCTATAATTTGATAAATACCAGAATGAGTCAAGGCAATAAATCTACTGGGTTTTAATTATAAGTGTGCTTCTCTAAGTGTGGGGCTGGGGCTGGGTTGTTTTTCAGCTTCTGCCAATACAAATCATGTACATCTGCTCCTTCAGCCCAGCCAGTATTAGTCTTTCTTGGGAAATCCTTCTTGGGAAATGCCTTACTACCAGGACTACCCTGGCACATTGATTGCTGTCTCAGGAGCACAAATACTCAGTGAAAAGGGAAAGGTTGTTTCTCTCTTCCTACTGCTGGATCAAAAAGCCCTACCTGAGCAGGGTCAGAAAACACAACAGCGGTGTGGAGTCACCTCTCCTGTAATCTTGATTTCCATTGATATTGCCTACGTTTGCAATTTTATCACTGCTCTGTGACTACACGGGTAGGGTTTTTCCCAAAAGTCACAGCTTCTAAAGTTGGATGATCACTCAGAGGTCTTTCAAGCTTTTCTTTCAAATATGAACATTAAGTTTCTAGCTGTTGTTGTTTCAAATGAAAGCTTGAAAATGCACACTAACAAAGCAGGAAGCAAAAATACAGACCTCAAATATATTCTGCCTTTTAATATTTTAAAACACACTTTTGTAGATCCCGTCTGTGCTTCTACACAGTACAACCCTACGGATGGCCTTAGGAGAACATTGGCTGTAAGAAAAGGGGATGGAGGTTTGTGCATGTAACACGGTGGGGAGAAAAAATAACGCAACAGGCACATGTGCATCTTCATATGGGATCGTACGTGAGTAACCACGTGTGTGAGAGCACACAGCAATACAATGTATATGCACCTTTGCATGCACACGGAGCGGCACGTGTACCAGCAAAATGAGCAGGAAACAAAGGGAGAGACCAAGGGAATCTCTGCGCGTGAACAGGCCTGCACTCCCAAAGGTCAGCCCGCTCTCCTCAGATTTAATTCCCTTTCTCACTGCTACTGTTCAGAAGTAAATGTTCGCTTTTTATTAAAAATCAAAAGCAGAGGGGCTCGTAATCCTCCTGACTCTGTTTCTTCTCATATAAATGAAAAGTTTAGCTTAGAGCAATAGCAGGTAAAATCAGACTGAAAGCAGAAGCTAATTCTCAGGAGATATGGAAAAGCTAAACAGCATTTGAGGATTGTTTTGTTTGTATGTCTACATTTTTCATCAGCTAAATTCTTTTTATTATTCATTTTTAAATGGAGAATTTAGTAAATCCTCACACATTGCAGCACATTTTTGGAAATCGTTTTTCAGTGATATAGGAAACCAACTGTATTCTCCCCTTGCAAAACTAATTCTGTTCTAATGACTGCAAAGAGATGGCACTGCACTAATTTCACAGATCTCACTTATTTAATATGTTCCCTCCTTACTTGGAGTCCCCATATAGCCCTCTCCCCTCCTCATTCTCACTGCTAATACTGAAAATCTTCCCTTTGAAGCGTTACCCTGGTTTTAATGATATTTCCCCTATTTAGTGTAACCTTCAGAGCAGGGACCATGTTAGAAATGTTATCAGCAATACTGCCTGCTTAAACTACCAAAAATATAATTGCAGAAGGTGGGAAGAAGGAGGAAAAAGAAACAAAGACGATGAGCTTTTAAGACTTTCAGTTATTTTGGGTGATAATTCCTAGTTTCCTTCTGCAAACACAGACAACAGAAACTTAAAGAAGAAAATGGAGGTTCCTTCCTAAGAACATACTCGTCATGCTCAGGCTTCAATTAAAACATCAAATAAGATCTAGTATAATACTGACAGTGGGCAACTGCACTACTCTCTTTCTTATTCACACTTGGTTCCAGTGCCTGTTTCACTGGGTTTAAGTGGGCAGAGGGAAGCTCCTCCCTGGGGTTCTTCAGGGGCACTGAGCAGATCAGATTTTCTACTCTGAAAATAAGAATTAAAGAAGTAAAATTCACAGTGTGGATCTTGCAACACTCAAAATAGAGTTGGCAAGGACTTAACATTACCTCTCCAGATTTATTGAGCATTGAAACAACACAGATAATCCTACCCATGCTGTACCTTCACCTCCACTGGTATAGGCCAGAACACTCCTAGCTTGTAACCAAGTTATTTGCTTGATGCAACACCATCTGCCTCCTCAGGTATCTAGTCCAGACATTCACGGTTCTCTGTTCCCCTTGAGATGTCCTTTTACCCTAGCTGTACTGAAGCTCCTTCCTTTTGCTTGTCTCTGTCCCAGGCACCTGTAGGTTTTGTGTGAAAAAGCCCTGAAAGATAAGCTGAACGGAACTCATTTCCTTTGCAGCTGCCTGTCCTCTCCATGAGCCAGTCTGTGAACAGTAACATTCCTTGGCATTATCTATACAGTTTAGGATTTTGAACTCAATTAATTCCCTTCGTAACAGCTCCTCCTTCTTCATCTTCTTCATAGTCTATAAAGACCTCACTTTTATTTTTAGCCAGTCCCCTTAGCTCAGGACTCACAGACTCTCACATCAAATTTTCTGCCTGTCTTCTCTACACCTTTTTGAGTTCTCTGATGTTGAGAGAGCAAAGGAGATAGAGTGGAGAAGATGACAATCAGCTGGCGTAGGAGCTATGCTGTAGTGTCTCCGTCCCTGATCCACCTCAATTGTCAATCATTAAAATTACAAATTGCTTCACCACTTTTTCTATGCCCTCCTTAACTGTGAACCTACTCTTTCTACCTGCTGACTTACCTGCTAGAGCAGAGTCAGTCTCTGGACATCATTTCTTCTAAAGGAGCTCTGCAGCAGCTACTGTATTATGTATCTAAAAAAGGATGCCTCAGAGATGTTAATGAAGGAAATGGCATGGGGTAGATAAAGTGGAATACTGACTGTATCAACCTTGCAAATGCTACCTACCTCTCTGGCTAAAATACTCAGGAAAATGAATCTGCTCTCTCCCAGGACAGCTATAGTTTTCAAAAAAGATCACAAAGAAAGAAGTGGTTGCTACCAACCCCCTTTCCATATTATAGCCCACCAGCTCAAAAACTCATCAGGTCTAATTCTGTTTCCTGTCTGAAAAAGTTCAGTTCATCCTTTCCAACTTCCCAGAGGAATGCCTATAATCTTCACTAGTGTTCAGAGGATACTAAGCTCGTGCATAGCCTGCTGATAAACACACTCTCACCTCTGCCCCTCAGCCTTTGCTCCAACACTGAGTGGCTAAGAAGGAGTGGGGCTCTTCTGGGTTTGAAAAGAAATACAACTGCAAGCACATAGTTATAAATGCCTGTAAACACTAGAAATGTACACATATTTCTCTACATAGAAGTAAGCATCAGTGAAGAAGTAGACTTGGACTTAAGAACCAAGAGTAGCACTTGGGCAAGACTTTGGTACCTATTATCCTTCTGAGGGTTTAACCATCAATTTTCCTGTTCTCCATCTGTGAAATAGCGTAATTTTACTTCCTCACACGCCTGGGGTGCTCTGACAATGCATTAAAAAGATTGAGAGGTACTCATATACTAGGGCAATGAAGGCCACACATCTGCTTAAGACAGCTTAGTGACTAACAACTATCAGAAAAGAGATTCCCTACAAGTAGTGTATGAGACCACCAGCCTCATATCAACTTCCCTGGAAAGTACAGATGGGGAAAAGGCCCTTTGGAGACTCCCCAGCACGTAACATGTCCTCTTCCTCTAAGCATAGGCTGATCTGACCCATGTTTAATACAAGATGAGAATCACTCTGCTTAAGAGTAGATTTTAACAAGCTAATGTGCTGGTTTCTCTATTCAACACAGTACAGTTGGTGGAAGGGAGCTGGCTAATCCTATCCCAAGTTTCTTGCTTTGGGGAAGCAAAACAAAAGGCCTTCATGGCAACACTGCAGAAATCCTAGTTTCACTGATGAGTGGCTAATGTTCTGCCAGTAATGTTCCACCATGGTCGGGATAACTGAAGACTAATTGGCATCATATCAGGTCACTCTCTTTTGATAAACATGCTAATTACCCATCAATAACTGAGGTTAAGACCTTAGAAGCTTCCAAAAGAAGTAAATAATGTCATAATGAATTCACAATAATGAAGAGAGGCATCACCTCACTTGTAGCTTTCAACACCAGCACCATTTCCCCATCAACTCTTTTCAGAGCTGGGCCCCTAAGGTAGGTTACCACAACTACAGGAATATCACCAATTTTCTACACATGAATAAGCAGTGCTCAGGAGTCTGCCAGCCAGAGACATGGTGAGAATTGAATCTTGTTCACCTGCTCTTCACAAGATGCTACAACAGCATTCAGTCACTGGCCTTTCTGGCAAAAGCCCATTAAGTCATTCCTGCAACTCTCGGCACCTATAATGGTAATGCTCACCAGCCCCTAACCATCTGCCTGCCTTTACTAATGTTCATGACAAATTTCAGGTTTTGCCTGTCTGCCACTGCATATGGAAACCTGATGGATTTAAGCAAGGACTAGATCTATTAAGATCGATGTGCTGTTCGGCAGGTTCAGAAACACAGCAAGCAGATTTATGGATGAACACTAAGTACAGGGGCCTGACCACTTCTTGTCACTAAAGCTCCTGCAAGAATTTTGCAAGAGCCAATGTCTCAGAGCTGCTGGTACCCGGCAGCTTTCAGCACTATAACTGCACTCGGCTGCCAGGAGCTCACCCCCTCATTGTTACAGGGAAGCAGTTGTGTAAGCTCTTCTGCACTGAAAGGTAATTGTCTTTTGTGGAACACCTGTCCCTTTCTACTCGAGCTATGAGCCTGGACATTTTGTCAATCCTTGCATTCTCTTTAAAAAGTGGGGGTTTAGTACACATTTATCAGGCAATCACTGATACAC
Source organism: Cephalopterus ornatus (assembly GCA_013396775.1). NCBI lineage: Eukaryota > Metazoa > Chordata > Aves > Passeriformes > Cotingidae > Cephalopterus > Cephalopterus ornatus. The sequence continues at coordinate 517,085 of VZRE01009144.1, forward strand.
AATTTCTTAAAGGAAGAATGATTCTGTCCACCCACTCCACTAGCTAAATTAGTTTAGCTCCAGCTTAATAGCATTTGTGCAGTATATTTCCTGTATGTGTAAGCAAGAAAGGTGTCATTTAAGGGTGCTGAGGAATTCAACTATATGTAACAAGACAGCTTTCTCTCAGTTTCTCTCACTGTTACTCAGAGGCTTGTCTTTGTGTGTGGCTTCATTCATAAGGTATTCTCACAGACAGATCTATGTTCCTCTATTGTGCCAAGAGCTTTCCACATAGAGATCAACACTTGATTTGAAGGGACAACAACTGAAAGGAGAGGAGTGTGTGCCTGCATGCGTGCGTACATCCATGTGATTGGGTGCTGGAGGAAGACAAGGCTGAGGAGGAGGAATGCAAAGCTGGGGAAGGTGAAAGAGAGATGGCTTTTCATCTGATTCTCAAAGTCTCTTTTCCAGGAAGATGCATTTCCAGTTTTCTACCAAGACTGCAGCTCATGGCCTGCACAAAGATGATGCGGGTGGAATAGAGCACAAGAGAAATGCAAGCAAGAGGGCTCCCTCATTCCACGTCCCCAAATATGCTCTGTTCTAACTGATGTACAGTATCTGGCTATGTCCTGCTAGGAGCTGCTACTCAGGCTCATGCATGACTTTGAAAAATACATTTTGTTCTTCTAGAGCCCTCAAGGACAATAATAAATAGAATGAAAACAAAACCACCCCGACAGCGCTTTAGCAGGTGTCCTTCACAGGCGTTACCAGTGTCAGCTGCCCTGGGATTTCACCTTCACCTGAAGAGAAGCCAGTTTAATCATGCGACACTAAAGGAGGAGAAGAAAAAAATGTTTCTTGAAGGAACAAAGGAAGGCAAACTTGCCCCCATCCTCATAGTTTTGCCAAGCATGATCACAAATAACACGCTGCCTGAAATCTGCCATATGTTAGAACATCTCTGTGACAACAAGCCTTGAGGTCTGGCATTACTGTAAACTAGTAACTGATAATAATTCTCTCTGTCCCTTGCTGCAGAGATGCTCATTATTATGGTCCTTTTTTTGGCAAAAGGAAAATCAGTGGGTCAACTGGACTGCTGGAGTATGTGAGGATCAGCAAAGGTCATCACAGAAGAGCTGCCTGAGTTATCCTGTTTTGGTTTTGCAGTCTTTGCCATAGGGGTTGTTAGAGGCATTTACACTCTGATTGAGCCCCATCTTTAACAGTTCTGTATACAATTGGTTTCTTTTCATTCCTTTCTCTGTATTTTTCATTTCTGAGTTATATCCTCAAGCAAAAGATAGGCACACATGGATATTTTTATAAATTGCCTTTCAAAAAGTCTTTGACCAAGTATTTAATTTAAAAAAAAATTGTTCAAAAATCAAAGAACTCCTAGGTTGGAAATATGAAGTTCTTTCATGGAGAACAAGTCTGTACAAGACAAAGAGCAGAAATGAAAGAACAATGGATCTTCCCGTAATAGGGTGAAAACGTAACAGCAGGAGTGCTGCTGAGAAGTTTGTTATGACCTGCATATGAAATACATCAGCTAATGCTCTGAGAAGGAGAATGAAATTGTGAGAGACCAACATCTACTGATAAAGCAAAATGATCATATCTGGAATATGAGGAACAAAGGATCCACACAGTGCTAAGAAGATGCACGGCAGCCTAACATACCACAGAAAGAGTTCAGCCTTGACACGGGCAATATGTATTGGGAAAAATAAACCATACTCCTCAGGTATCTTACTGGGTTGTAAAATTAAGTATGGTCAGACTAGAAAAAAACTATACTTACTGTAGGCAGATCAATGAAGCCTTTTCTCTGAGGTACCTCAATAGCAGGCCAAAAAGTAAACGGAACATTAAGATGTAAAAATTATACTTGGTGAAAAATCACTCCTGTGCAGAGACTCAGTGCGAGGCCAAAGCTCCAGCAAAATCTCATCTAAGCCAACAAAATACAGCTTACGTTGGATTTAAGTGGTGCCTAGATCTTGTGTGAGTCATTTCTCTCAGGGGTGGGTGAAACTCACCCACTGAGAAAAGTATTAATGCCACTGCATACATCAAGTCATACCTTCAGCTGGAATAGCGTGGCTGGTCAGCTCTGGAGCTTTTCTTAAAAATAAGAGTGAGAAAAGCACACACAGACAATGCAAATGATTAGAGTACTGGAAAAAATTTGGGATGGGAAAGATTTTAGAAAACAGAAACTGTTTCAAGAAGGAACAGGTGACAAAGCACTTGAAAAACACTAAGGAGCAGAAACAATGTAACTTGGCTTTCTATATATGTGCCCGTGGAGAAGGGGCCCCTGTGTGTAGTCTCACACGGCTAATAAGGGATGACAACACATTGCATTAAAGGACATTAATCAGATGAGACATTCGTAGAATAATTTAAGATAATAACTGGTACTATAATTCTCATTTTACAGGCTGGAAACTAACTTGTAAACAGGACAGTGAACTGGACAATGCTAAACAGCATCCTAGTACTGAGTCTTAACCTCAGAACCATGCCTTCCTCACAAAACACATGCATTTAACCACCTTGGGGGAAATCAGGTGTGACCACAGCACAGAGGATGAGCCCTGCTCTCTCAAACCTGACCCAGCCAGCATCTAGCCTAATGCTTATCTCTGAGGGGCACCAGCAGCAAATGTGCTAGAAAGAACAGCAATCCATCGTCACGTCCTCCAGTAACTTTTCGAAGACCTTTAGAATCTGGTTGTGGTTGCTACGGCCTATGAGCAGAAGTCCTACACTGTAATCCATACTTGAAAAATATAACTCCAGTTCATTCTGAACCTGTTACTGGTTCTTGCGCTATGGGTACTCAGTGAAACCTTCTCCATAACATTCAAAATTTTGTAATTGCCCATTATAAACGTGCTTTTACTGTCTATTTTCAAAGCCAGGGAGTTTAGCCTATTCCATCTCTCCCTGTTGGGAGACACGGAAGTAAAGGAAGCAGCACGTTAAACTTGTACACACGTAGATAGAAGCAGGTAAATTACGGGAGGGAATGAGCAGCAGAGGGAAGTCACTTTGTAATCTCTCATCTGAATGAGTGCCTGCAAGACCTGTAATTGGAAACACATTACTGAGCAGAAAGCTACGCTGGTTACTATGCTGGCCAGTATGTCTAAACGGGTACAGGAGGGAGCACAGGATGGGGAAGAGGAACAGAAACTGATCAGTAAACGGCTGAGACATATAGCTATGCCCTATGGCTTACACATTTCAATTCTAAATTTAAGCAGCCTAATCTTGTACCACAGTATTTTTCTGTTTGTTGTGCTTTCTTTTTTCATATTGTTATGTGAACCACTCACAGAGTAGGAATAGGGGTACTTGTTTTCCTTCACTCTGGAAACACAGAAGGGAGCACAACTCAGTAAGCAAACAAGCTCTAAAAGGGTTAGAACAAAACACAGAGAGTTTCAGAGTGCTGAGACAGAAGCAATATCTCCATCTTTTGTGTTGACTCTTTCCTGTAAAAAAAATAGACAAAATGTGTCCCTGGGCCAGATTTACAAACTTGAGCAGAGTGGTACCAAAATAAATGTGAGTCAGCTCTGGGTCACTTACAGGAGGAACGCCTTTTAGAAACAGACATTCCAACTATTGCCACGGTACATTCAGGCAGGATTTATCCAAATCTCAGGAGATTTACATTCTGCATTTGCTTCAAAAATACAAAAGCATCCACACCTTACAAAAGCGATATAGCAAGTAAACATGAAGAAGGCTGAAGATCAGAGCGAGACATTCTCAAGAGCCAGGCTGGGTCAGAGGAGAGGAAAACAAGTCACAGCCATTAATGTTAAGCAGTAGCGACACCTTCTCCAAGTCTCTAGGGGATAGCAAAGTTGTTGTTATGGAAGAAAATGGAAATAACTGGCCATGCTATCACTCAGAACAAGAGCTGTGCTGCTAGGAGCTGTTCTACTCCCTTATGAAAAGCAGGCAATGGCTTTTGGTTTTCCCAGTGATGAAGAAGCTGAGAAATGACTTTGTGTAACCTTTGAAGAGAGCACACAGTTGTGGGAGGTAGTGTTTTCCAGACTGGAAGTAGACGAGGCCCCTGCCCTATCCTTAAGAAATCCCATAGAAGTCATGAGCATAGGTGACACTTGCTTCAGCTTGGTACTGGCTGCAGCCTTAGCCTGCTGAGCTGACGTCCAGAGTGCCCTGCTACAGAAAGGATTTTCAAACCCCCTCCTAAACTTTCACTGTACAGGAATGCCACTGCAAGAATGGTGACTTTGTTCCACCTCGGAGTTGGCCGTGTTTCAGCAGTGAGCTAAATGGTTTGGGATCCTCCTGGATGACACTAAAAAGTGCTACAGAAATGTCAGCTATGAGTGAAAAGCTTCTCTATAACTGTACAGCCGTTCTATAGCCATATGTTTCTCTCGAGGGTTGCCAATGACTGGGTTTCCCCTTTTGAAAAGCTATGTAAACACATGCAAAACCAGGCCTTTACATAATACAATAGGGCGTATCATTCATTAATGTGCAAATAGGTCGCTCTCCACTTGCCCTCCCACTCGCTTCCTTTCCAGCTAGCTGCAAGCCTGTGTAGCAAGAGCTTAAATGTAAGTCACCAATATTCCTGATTTAGCACAGCAGGGAAAAGACATGACTTTCAAAGGCAAAAGGGATGAGCAGAGCACGACGTGTTCTTTCTTCTCCCTAAGCTCCATCCTGTTAGGTTAGGTTAAAACACAACCTGAAGTCAACAACCCATGGGCAAGTAAAACAGGATCAACGGTCCAATGACACCCATTATCTGCAGAGACTTTTGAGAGCCATGTACATCCACATGATTTACAAGAACCCTGCCAAAGCCTCATGCTGTTTGCAGCATGTTAGGCCTAAATTATGCACTGAGAAGTTCAAATTAATGTGGAGTGCATTTCAGATTTACATGCACCAAGCAGTGGTGTACTGCAATGGGATAGCAGACCAAAGTCATAGAGGAAAATATCTGTCCTGGGACAGGTGTTAAGGATAAAGAAAATGGAGGGCAGTTGCATTTTGGATTCTCAACTATGACCTCACCAGTGTTCTGTGACATAACAGAACACAACCGTTCCCCAGCCCTACTAGCAAAAAAAACAAACAAAGGATGCAAAGGAAGAATAACAAAGAGGACAGAATTAGCACTTTTACATGTACAAAGTGTTGTACAAACATTAGCTAATCAATCAACTAATTGCCTAATTAAAAGAGTGACCAGAAAAAGGAGATAGTAGAAGAGAAGCAGGAAGATGTGGGAAGAGGAGCAGGGCACTGGGACATGGGCAGCAATATGTGCTTCTCTTCACCCAGGCCACATTATTCTGGGCAAACTTGTGCCAAATTGCCATGACAATAATTAGCCAGAGTTCCCTGACAGATCATTATGAGAACATTAACAGGGCATTAGCAAGAATTACCCATTTTTCACACATTGATTAGGTGCCATTGCCGGTTCATTAGAGTATTGGCTTTTAATAGCCCCCCTCCAACTACCAGCAGCTTCTCCTTTTCTACCCTGACCATTCAGCACAGACCCAAACCTCTTTAACTCCGACTAGGCAGTCGACCTGGCCTGTGCTGAATTGCACAAGCATATGGCCATATGCTGCATAGAGGGAGCACCTCATTAATCTGTCCGGGTTGGGTAGAGGAAAGTGGTGGCTGTCGTTAATCTTCCTCCTGAACTGCTAATAGAGAGTGGCACAGGGAATGCCCCACTCCCTGTCCAGAGTCGTCACTGCCCTATAACAAGAGGGGCCAGCTCTGGGACTCTTCCTCCTCTCTACGTCCTCCTCAAACCCCACACTAGGAGCATGTTTCTGTGTCTGTCATTCCCAAGACCTTTCTGCCATACCTGCTGATGAGTTTCTTCCATCTCTGCTTCCCCAGCTGCTACCTCCCATCTCACACTTTGATTGCTTCCACTGATAAGCAAGGATGTGCAACAGGGGAAGTGGTGCAAAGCATGCTCCAGGGAAGCCATAGAGGAAGGTCAGGTCAAGAGGATCGTTTCTGCTGCACGAGTCAGGTGCTGTACTGTGTTTCTGGCAACAAGAACAAGACTAAACTAAAAAGGGAAAAGAAAAAAAATAAAGGAGACACGACTGAGGAATCTTTCCCTCCCTTTCCTCTAAGGTCACATCACCTGTCCACCTACATCCAAAATACGTTTCAGTTGAGTCATGCTTGGGAAATATACAGCAATCCTCTTAGGTGCTATTATACAACTGATTAAGTCTCCCTAATCCAGCCACGTCCAGCACAGATGCCCCACTCAGACCTGGGGTACTCCTCCCACTCAGATCCCCGACCTTCTTTGTGAGGCTACTTGTCAAAACAAGGCAGGCTGTAGTGTGAAAGATGAGTTACTGAGGTGCCAGGAGCTAAAACTTTTGCAGGGATGGCTGGATTATAGGACAGCTGAGTGGGTGTATAAGTCACAAGTGCAGCCCAGCAAAGCTGAGGACAAAGCTAGCACCCTTCAATGCCAAAAGAAATGAATGAGGTAAGGCACAGAGCAAAGAAGGCAGGAAGGTTCACTCATTTGACACTGAGAAAGCAAAGGAGAAAGTAAACACTGTAGAGAGTTAGAAAGACAGGAGAAAATACAGAAAAAGACCAGCCTCAGAAGGGGGTTGTGCTGCTAGCAGTATCTGAAAAATACTGCTGGGAGATGAATGGGACAATGCAGTTTACAGAAATGTAGGGAATGGGAGGGGGTGTGAAAGCTGGATTAGAAACATCAGCAGGACTGTATAAGGTCATAAAGGCAAGGACAACGGAATTCAAAGGGGACCTGATAGAGCAATGCAAACAGAAAGGCAATGTGTTCTGCATGGCAGAGGAAGAGGGGCAGTTTTAGTATGGCAGAGAAAGTGAGCTGGCTTTCAAGCAAGAGAGGCAGAAGACGTTACAACAATCAAGACTAAGGAAGGCTAAGGCATGAACAAAGGTTCTTGGTGATGAGAAAGAGATGAAGAGAGGGATTTCCTATAGGTGGTAGAGAAAGAAAGATGTTGGGAGATGAGGAGAAAATAACTAGGCTCCATATTACAACAGTACGTGACTGGGAGGATTTTTTTCATCACTCGGAGTGATAAAAAGACTGAAGTGAAGAAAATTCAAAGGAAAAGACAAGCAGCTTTTTAACACTACTCAGCCTGTGTTGTGAGCATTTGTTGACTGAGATCTGGGGAGACAGCGTGTGACAAGTCAGGGTGTGTAGTACATCTAGAAGTTGCTTTAAGTGGTTGAACCTGGATATGGCAATGCGGTCATCTGCAAAGCAGACAAGAAGGACAAAGCCCTTTGAGATCCACTGTGCTCATGAGGATGGTGCACTGGCAGACAGAACACTGTGACTCAAAGTTCGAAGAAGAAAGCAGAATAAGGGACTGTGCTACAGAAAAAAGGGAGCACCAGGAGAGCCCTGCCATTTGCTGCAAAGAAGCTGATTGAGGCACTGCACTGCCCATAAAACACAGAGGGTACATTAAGGAGGGTTTGTGGTAGAACAAGAGAAGACAAGAATCAAACAGCAACTGACTATACAATCAGTTCAGAAGTAAAGGAAAGGGGCAGACTGGTGTACTAGGTTCCTATTTAGTCTCAAGCACAGTCCCACAGTTCATGTGAATCTATGCTGACAAACTTGGTGAGTCAGAAGACTTAGAAGACTTCGAGCTCAGGGGAAAGAAGCAGAATGCTAAACATAAGTAGTCTAAGACTGGGGGGTCTTACACTCTCTTAATGGTACACCTAGCCAGCTGTACAGCCTGAGTTAATCCCAGAGCCACTGAACAAGGGACTGCAAGTTGTCCTGAGGCCAAGGGTAAACCTGCCAGCTGCTCTGTTTCTCTCCTCTGAATATTAATCAGGAATTCACTGCTATTCATGAGAACCCTCTGGATACTACTGGACCCTGGTGAACAAAAGCAATGCCTTCATTTTTTCATATAGAATATGTCTATGCCTGTGATTACAGCAGTGCAGTACCATTGCAAATCCTTCTTCTCTGCTACTGCCACTTAGACAAAATGTAGCATGGGGGGATGGACATGCTAACTCCCAGTACCTCCTCCTCCTCATCCCTCGCAATGAGTTAACCACAAAATAGTTACCAAAGCCGTATCAAAGTGTCCCTCTGAAGTCACCAAAGCCATATAGCGAGAAGTGCTCCTTGGAGCAGGGTTGATGAATGCTGGGAGGTCTGAGCACAGCCTGTTGCTGAAGGTAAATCAAGGCTGACAGCCAGTACTTTTACCTTCTCCAGCCTTTCCCTGGCCTTTAAATTGAGCCAAATGGAGCACACACAGGAGGACAAAGGACAGGAGGATGGGTGGGAGCAAGAGGGAGAGTACAGTGTAGGAGGAAAGAGACTGAGCATCCCTCCATGGTAGCAGGTGGGAGTTTCAGGGAGTGCAGCAGACGGGAGTGAGCTCTGTGTTGAGTGTAAATCCACGGGAGGCAGGCAGGGCACTGGGGCTGTGATCCTGACCTTGGGCCAAGGCAATCTGCTTTTTAACTGATGCAACTGTAATCCAGTCTGTGAACAGATGGTACAGAGAGTTAAAAATACATGATACAAATGTAGGATCTCCAGTATCTGTTCCAAAACCAGCCAACCTTCAGCAGGAAGGTGATTAAAGAGGCAAAAAAGTAAGGAAAAGCCAGGTGGACTTCCTCTGTTTGGCATGACTGGTGAAGTTGGAGCCACAGACCTGGTCCCAAAGGACTCAGTGGCTTGGTGCTCTTAGGCTAAAATTCAGAAGCCATCTCTCAGGCAGTCACTGTTTCTAAGGGATGGCAAACAGGAGGGTTTGTTTGCTACTCTGGCCAATCCTCAGTTCCTGTACTGTCATCCCAAAAACTTGCACTCACACTGTTGCTTCCTGTCCTAAGGCGCTGTCAGGAATCTTTTGCTGTAATAAACCCACATATAAAGACATCAAATAGCAGGGAAGTGACACAAAGCCTTAGTGTGCAGAACAAAATTTGCAAGGTACCAGCATATTCTAAGCAGCAACAGACCTGAGAAATCCTGAGTTCAAATACTAAGAAATGTGCCAGAAAAGTTCAGACCTGGCACTGAATTTTGCTGTGAATACTCTCTTGCTAGGGGTTGAATTCACACAAACCTTCGGATTGTTGCCGTCTCAGTAGCTTGCTGGCATAAATCTATGTTGTCCAGGGTCACTGAACCTGGTATCCCTGCTTCCTGGCCTGGGTCATGGAGCCACTGGTAATTAGACTGAGCCAAAATTGCTGTAACTCAACCTACCTACTTCATGAGTTCATGGGTTTGGCTCAGCTTTCAATCCTGGCATCCACAGTTTCAACAATCCGAAATGTGTTTTGGAAATAGATAATAAAATAATAAAATATGGATATGAACTACTGTAGTTGCTGGTATTAAAACACTGACACTTGTATACATTTGGGGATCATTACCAAGTACTAAAAGAAGTACTCAGCAGGAAATTTATAAAATTAACCTACTTTAAACAAACAGTTTTTATATCATCAACACCCAACAGCGGTGTGGTATGTGAAGCCTCAAAACCACAATTCTTTAGAACACTAAACGTGCTTCTAATGAGTTTACCTGGTGTCCTTCCACATCCATTGCAGAGTCATCCTTGATGAAATGTCCGACATGCTCTGCAAGCTCATGCTGACAGGCTATGGGCTCTGAAGTAAGGTATTTTTTTTTGGTAGCTTTCTGAATTTATGATCCTTTCTACTACTTCGAAGAGGCTTGGTTTTCGATCATAACAATTCACTCCCTGCCCTGGTCTGCAGATGTACCTCCACTAGAAGTAGTATTGCTTGAAGTACAGAGATTTGTTCAAAAGATAATACTTCGCTTTTCTGAAGTATTTTTGCTACAGTGATCTTCACTAATGTGTGCCCATGAATGAGCTTTTCTGTGAAAGAGAGAAATCCTGTTGCCTTCATATTACTGTGGAGGGAACTAAGGCAGGGAGAAAGCACATGGCCATTTATATGAGAATATGGAGGACAACACTGACAGGTAATCACTGGCCAGGGAAGCTGTGGATGCCTCATCCCAGGAAGTGTTCAAGGCGAGACTGGATGGGGCTTTGAGCAGCTTGGTCTAGTGGAAGATGTCCCTGCCCATGGCAGGGGGGTTGGAACTAGATGATCTGTAAGGTCCCTTCCAATCCAATTCACTTCATGATGATCCTATAACTCTTCTGAACTCAGAATGGAATATAAGCCCCATCAGGAACAAAAGCAGATCCTGCTTTGCTCAGAGACCTGTCTACATACTATGCTCCAGGCATGGCAGAGTGGGTGCTACCATCTCTGACTTGGAAACAAAGCAGAATGTGCATCTCCCATAAAGGAAAAATGCATATGCATATGAACACTTAGAGACAATAATGACACAAGTTGGGGAAGGGATGTGGTATGCTTGAATATAATCCTGCCAATGCTGCTCTCTTACTCTGCAGCACCCCCACTTTTCCAGCCCCAAGTTTCCCAAACCTACCTCTGCCAATATTCCTCGTTCCTGCCATGTGGCTTCTAGACATGCCAATCTTGTGTTGCTCTGCCAGCATAAGACTGGGCAGTGCTCTGACAGTGTTCCCTCATGAAAAATGACAATTCCAAAACAAATGCTTTAGCTTAATGGATGTTAGGCTGCTGTAATTTTGAGTCATTAAACTTGCAACTCTGACAAATAGTCTCAGTATGGTCTTTCTAATTACCAGGACCAAGCAGATTTAGACAGGGCAAATTCAGCAGGCTTTCACGTTTCTTTACGATAGCCTGACTTCTTGTTATTTTCCCTTTCCTCCCTCCACTCCTGCCCTAGTTCTGCTTATTTATTGCACTAGTGGTGCTGTTATGCCTTGCAAATCCTTTTGCAGAGAGACATCCCCTCTCAGCCAGAGTTTTAACAGAGAAATTCTTCCCCTGTTCCTCATTCTCTCTCTGCTCATTAGCTTTGCTAAGCCCTTTTGGCTGTGAATGTACAGCAGCATTTATACTGACTGACGGTGACCGAGCAGGAGGAAGGACATTGACATTACTGCCTCTCACCTTGCTGGGATCTGCCCTTACTCGGTGGTCTGTCTTAATTCCCTCCGATTTTATTGCAACCTGTTTGTGATTTGAGTCTCTCCTCCTTATCTGTATTTTCTTCCTCTCTTTCTACTTTTATTTTCTCTTCTCCATCCCTCACCTCTTCTGAATCTCATCCTCCAAACTCTCTGAAAACACCCCCTTGAAGAAGCTGTTGTTTGGCAATTGGCTCTGCTGGTGAGTTGATCCGAATGTATATTCACTTGAAGATGTTAGAGCAAGGACCATCACTCTCTCCCTGCAGAGTGCCTGTCTCACTTGGATCACACTGGACTCCCCCTCAAAACACAGAAGTGGACGGACTAGCAATATCAATGCATCTATTTGTATGGGATAACAAGCAACAACATGGCTACGTTCAATGTAGAACAGTCCTTGACAATAAAAGATGTACAATTAACCATTAGGCTATTCTGCTTTTCCACCCCACTTACTCCTCATTCTCTCCCCCACTTACTCCTCATTCTCCCTCATTTCCAACATGCTTTTAATTTTATTATCTCTCTTCTCTTTTGCTTTTCTTCATCTTCTCCCTGCTCCTCTTGCTTTGTTCTCTTGCTCTTGGAATCTACCTTTCTCCCCCTTGGCCAAGAATACATTGAATATCACTGTCAAAAAATAAAATAAAGACCTCAAGGGTTGTGAATTATCTGTCCTATTTTAATAATTAAAGATGAATACACAGGGCCAAGGCAGCTTAGGCATTTCTCTGAACAATCACATTATATCAGAAATGTCTTGCATTGCCCCTAGTGAAATACATCAAAGAAATTCCCACCCCTGTATATACAGCAGTTGTCCTAGTCCTTCCCTGAGACCATTCAGCAGCCAGTCAACCTGGATTTAATTGGGGACTATATATTTACTTTCAACGGATAGGATTTGATGGGTTTTGATAATTTGCAACTTACAGCTAAAGAAAAGCAGCTTATTATTAAATTCAAATAAAATGAAGTCCAGCTGCCTGGATGCAGATAGCAATTACAAAAAGTCCATGAGGCCTTCTGGAGATCTTAACTTGTCCAGAGAACATGGTCTGAGAGAGCAAAAACCCATGCTTCAGATGAGCTGCAGCCAGCAGTATCTCAAAAGAGTGATACAGGTTATAGGGTGACTTCAGAAAGCACAGGCCCAAAAGAAGAGAGGAGTGAGAGAACTGAGAGATAAAAGAATGGCAAAAGGTTTGTATTTTGAAGAAAAGGGCTGTCTAGTTTTTAAGAGCATCCCAACTTCATTTTACAGCAAGCATCATGCCCTGCTCCTCAGAATGACTGGGTTAAATCAGAGGAGGAGGAGAGTGCAGGGCTTGCCACCTCCAGCTTCTCAAAGCATGAGTGGAACAAGAAGAAAGGAAGGAAACGAGTTATAATGAACTTTCACTCCCTTAGGGAAGAACAAGAAGCAGACACTATATGCCCTGGCAGAAGCAGAAGTTGTTTCAGAAAAAAAGAAATACAAAAGAGAAGAGAAATACTCCTTTTAGCCTCTCATTTGCACGTGGACCAGCCAGAATCTATCTCTACCCACAGAGAGGGCCAAAGGAGACTTCACAACTCTGCTTTTTGGCTGCCACATGGTGCCAAACAGCAGGGCATCTAATAACTTGAATGTAAGGGCTATAGGCTGCAACCTACCATGAAATGCACTGGGTCTAAAGCAAAGGAAGTGGTGCACTCCTTTTTCCTAATCCCTGCCTCCAGAAAGGCATTCATGCCTCCTGCAAAATTCATGCTAGGGCAGCAGCAGAGCCTGTGCAACAGACTATACACCAGACGTCACGGACTGCTTGGGAAAGCACACAGGTACATAAGTCACCCTCAGCTCCTTCCTTGCTACCTCTTACCATCCCCTTCTCTGACATTGGATCAGAAGCCATTTCACAGCCTCTGCACCTTCTTGTTATGTGACATGTAACAAGAAGAGGAACACTTATGTTTCACTAGCATTGCCAGGGGTGGGAATACTTTGGATGTGAAGTTCAGTTCACACTGAGCAAGGGAGACATTAATTTTGCCCTAACTCCGACAGCTTTGTTACCAAGCCCTCATGCTGTATTTGTGTTGGCTTTTCTTGTGTCATTATTTTTTAGAGGAGAAACTGCAGAACAGGCATTTGACTTGTTTGGTTTAATTCATCCAAATATCTTAAACGTGTGCAATGGTCTGGGTCATTTTCTTCTCAGTCCAAACAAGCTTTACCCATTATTTCCTACTGATTGCACAAACCAAAAGCAGGACTCAAACTGCCCTGACGTTCAAAGCCCCAAATCTGAACTTGCCTCACAAACTGTTCCCTCAATTCCACACAGAGAGTTCAAGGAAACAGGTTCTTGGACTCTGTTCTCTTTTTTTGTCACTCCCAACAAGAGACAGTCAAAAAGTAGGGCACTGAGTCGTAGGACCGCAAGGGAGTGGGTGAGGTTGTCAGAGTTGAGCAACAACTTTCCCACTACCCGATCCATCACCTGTGTGGCTGTGGTGGCTCTTGCACCCCTTCTGACAGACACAACTGCCACATTTCCCACCCGCCATACTTTCCTGTCCAAGCAGGGATGCTGGGGTAATGGAGTGTTTGTGCATCCCTCCAATTCAGCCCTCGCAGACCCCATCCCTAGGGCTGATGAAGGGAAAAAAAGGTTTCATGGCATGACATAGAACAAATGAATTTTTCTTCAATAAATCATTTTAGAGAGACTATTGACTCTAGGACCTTTGAATGCATCGACCCATTCATAAAAATCTCATCTTCTCTTCTACCCTGTACACTTGCCTTCCTTTCCCCTGTCACAACCACTACACTTCATTTTCGTTTCCTTTCTTTTTCTGTTTCTTTTTTCTCCTTTTTTTTACCATTTTGACCCCGTAATCCTATCTTAACCTTCTAATCCTCTCTGCAGTTCCCTCTTCTTCCCTGATCTCAGCTCCATATCATTCACAGGCTACCACACTGACAGAAGAGAAAGAGCAGCAGATATTTACTGAAGTATTACCATAAAGATTAAAGCTAGCAAATACCATGGCTCTCTCCTTCCCTCCAGCCCCTGGCCTAATGAAAACACTGTGCACTCTTTCCCTGTTCTAGGAAACAAAATGACAAAGCCCTATAATCTCTAAGGTGGAAGAAAAAGAAGACCCAAAAGTGATTAAAAGGATAGAAGAGAGCAGAAAGGGAAAGAGAAGTGGGAATAAAATTATTTAGCACTTCTATAGGACCTGAGACTGATGATATTATGCCAACCTGCAGTATATTGTGCTTTCCATGTGTTCCCTTTCTTTCTGTTTTCACCTCTTATCCCCAACTCTTGGAGCATAAGCTCCCTGAAGGAGAATTCTCCTTTTTGTTCTCTGTATGCTCAGGGCCAAGCAAAAAGGGATACAGATGGATAGCCCTGGCTCACACGGTCACAGAAGGAATCAGCAGAGCTCAAGGCACTTCACAAGGGATATAGCTATCATCAACACCAGGCTGTGAGGAGGACAACAAAAGCCCAGCAAGCTGGGGTGACTCATGCATGGTTAAGGAAGTGGCACTACTCCAAGGAGGCTTGGACAACTCGGGTGCTATCTGTCCCTCAGCCTTGCTGCAGCCAGGACATCAAGACAAGTGGATGAGGGAAGACCACCGGAACGAGGGAGAGAAAGTAAATGGAGAAGTTGGATAAATGAGAAGAGAGAAATGGAAAAGAATGAGAAAGAAGAGGTTTAGAAAAGAAGTAAAACTAAAGGAAATTGAGAATGAAAGAAAAAATGAGGAAAAAGAGGCAAGAAGTAGAAAAAGAAAGAGCCCAGATACGTAGGGCCAGGGAGTATGGAAGCACTTCTTCAGCACGTGGAAACAGACTGCTTGAAGCAGGAAGAGGGATAGATTTTGAGACAGCAGGAGATAAATGCATTGTCCTTTTGAGGCTCAGCCTTTTCAAAGAATAAATGAAATACTGTGGCACTATAAACCGGACAACTATACGTACAGGCAGGAGAGACACATGCATGAAGATCAGACCTCTCCCTCACTCAGACATGTTCATCTTCCGCTTGCTTCACCATCTATCCACACATGCATGCAGAGACAAGGGGTACCATGTTGAGACCACAGGATTTATTGGCACATCAAATGCATTTAAGTTCTGCTATGCACAGAGCTTTATTACAGAGGTAAAATTACAAGGACTGCACAGAAGACAACCCTGCAAACAAATTTCAGTTCTGACCAACTCACAGCAACACATCCTGACCAGTTTGGAAAAACAGTCTTTTCTGTGCAAAAACAAGCAAGCAAACCCCACTTGAAAAAATCAACCAACCAATCAACAACAAACAAAACCACAACCCCAAACCCAACCTGCCTATCTTTTCCATAGATCTAGTCAATGCAAACAATTAGAAAGAAGAGCTTGACATAATTACAACTTCATCTTTCTTCATATATAAAATTCGCAACAGTATTATTGCTGCTGGACTCTCCTGTCCAAAGAAAGGGGCTATTTATTCACTACTGATAAAGATGATGAGTAAACAGGTGGATGTCACCCTCGTACTATGCAGTGAGAATCATGCACTTGCTCGGACTGCTTCTATCAAAAGATCTCCAAGCACTTGATGAATAGTTCATTAAAGCTTGGCAGCACCTTTGGGAGGATGGAGAAGGAACAATGAATGATCACTTCAGTCTTCACAGAAGTGCATCTCCCTTCAGACTTGAAAAGCAGAGCTTGTTAGCAGTGCACAGATGCACCATAAGACAGTTTAAGGAAACCCTGAAGAATAACTCTTCCAGTTAAAAGCACAGAGGCAATTACAGGAACCTAAACTTAGGTGAAAATTCACCAAAATGAAATTTGGCCAGAAGACAATAAAGTGACCCTGCTTTTCCCAAGCATTACTTAATACCTGCCATTATAATACAGGCCAACGCACTTTTTTGAAGGTGTTAAGTATTTTTATCCCTATCATATAGTAGATAAGGAAAGGGAAAACAAAGAAGGAGAGATGGTATGCCAAAGTCCACACACAGTGAGTAAGAAGCAGAGCAGAGAACAAACCCTGGGTTTCCCAGGCTTGCTATCCTATCTGGTACGTCATCTCCCACATTATCCCTGTTCTCACTGCATCTGGACATATCTGTATTTAAAACTGATGAGGTGAGACTTATGCATCTAGCTAGCCAATAAGCATCTGAGGTTACAAGTCCACAGATAAAGCTTTCATTGTGTTCTCACTGCAAACCATAGATTCCTCCCATCAATCACATCTTCCTCTGTATCACCCCATAAGGCACAGTACACGCTTAACAAACATCTGTTACCAACGCACCAGTGTTTCCACCTGCAAACATCTTGGCTGAAGAATACTGTAAAGAGCAGAACCTGAGCCAAGTGCCACTTAGGCTTTGCCTCACAGCAAACTGCAGCAGTGTTCAGGGACAAACTGCAGATGCTTCAAGGCAAACTACAGCAGTGTTCAGGGGTAGCAACACAAACCAGCTTCCTCAGCTTATAATGGCTTGCTTTTGGGAACAGGGTGGGAGCACTGCTAGGAGGACCTGTAATCCTCCTAGGGATGTATTGTTTTCCCAGAGATGATGAGGATTCCAAATGGCTTTGTGTTTCCATGGCAGTGGTGCAGAAGCGATCGTGCTACAGAAGTCTCCCTTGTACAAAGCTGGAGTACACTTGGTGGTCATCAAAATTTGTTTGCCCATTATGTCCATGGTGGATAGTCAGGTAAAAAAGGACCGCCTGACAGAACTGCACTTTATGTCAGAGAGACTTGGTTGGGCAGGCTTCAAGGTGCTCCTCCTCCTCACTATTTAATTACTGTGAACTGAGGTTTTAACAAAAAGAGATGCTATTTGAGACAAGGCTGGTTAGAGAGATAGCCAGGTCCTTGGAGTTAGTAATTAATTACCAGGCATTCTCAGTCTTATGACATTAACTGCTTACCCTTTTAAATAGTAGTAAATTGGAGATACGTGTCTAATTAGGGTTGTAAAATGCTTTGGAGGATTGAACAGAGAGTGAGAAGTTACAGAGATGGAGTGGGAGGCAAACTGCTCTCTGTGAGGAAAGGAGTTGTGGGATGGAGATGATGTTGTTACTATGAAATGCTGTCTTATTTTTTAATGTACTCCAGTCCTGGTTATCTGAAGGGATGTCCAGTTCTGCCAGGCTCCACAGCTGCATGCTCCCAGAAGAGGGGAAGCAGGTAGAGTACTGGACATGCACAGGATTGATTTTTTCCTAGAAGGTCAAAGACAGACCTTGAACTCTGCCACTACTATCAAGCTAGCAGTTTTTGTATTTCACACCCTAAGAGCAGGCATATCCCCATCCACTCCAAAGATTTCAGGAAGTATAAAAAAATAGGCTGTATTAGACACACACTAGGTTGGTATTACTTTTAGGAGATCAAAAAGTCTAGGGGCTTTTACTAAAGAGACGTCCCTGGATTTATTGCTCTTCAGAAACACAAACCTAGAATACCAACTTCTTTCCTCACCTAATTTAAATAGGGGAAAAATAATAGAAAATAAGCTATTCACTGCTGGATTTCTGTTGAATGTCATGTGATCTCAGTCTCTGCTACCAGCAACTTATTATAGTGTATTTCAGGTCAAAACCACACCAAGCAGTTACCCTGTATTTTACGCAAATGCTTTTCATTTGCACATTTGTACTCTCCAGCAAGCTCTCCTGGGAACTGAAGTCAGTCACATGGTTTAAGAAGGTTGTTACAAGGCAAAAGAACTTCTTGTTTCATATGAAATAACACAACTCAAATAAAGTGCAACTGAAAAAATCACCATGGTCTAGTAAGGGGTCAAGGTAACAGGCAGGCCCAAAAGAGTTTGCTCTAAGGGAGCACATATTAAATATTCCTCTTTTCCTTACTCTGATTTCTACAGGTACATCTTCATTCACCAGCCTCCATGCCCATTTCTTCCTACTTGAATATTTTTCCCCTACTTCCTCACCTCTAAAAAATAATCTAATGACCTTTGAAAGATGCTGAAGAGGGTGTTATTCTAATGGTGTGCAGAGTGGCAGAGTTCTGGGGATGATCCATGCTTTGGTGCAGCAGGAAGATGGGTTTCACAATGGTTTTTGTCAGGTGGCTTTGGGTTTCCTCTACTCTCAAGAACTCAAAAAAACTACTTAGTATCTTCTGTCTTTGAGGGACTAAATATTGGAGACAATACGTTCCTTGGGCAACATCTTTTGTATTATAAGATTATAAATAAAAAGACTGCTTATAATCAAAGATCACTTGACACTTTTCAAGGGCAAGAGTGCAAAGACAGTAGGTCCTTTCTGAATTCCGATTAGTTTAATTACAATCTGCCTTCCAAAATAGTCCTTGCAGTTCCAAAAGGGTGTTTTCTTCTTCTTACCTTGTCTTGAACCTACTGCCATTTGTTGTTTAATACTTGTGGGGTTCCACTTGAGAGGTGACTGTGCCTGAGTGATGAGCAGAGCAGAGCAACCTCTCCACAGGCACAGTCTTACACCATTACTGGTGACACCTCACCACAAAGATTCCAAAGAAGGCAATAAGCCCACTTGGAAGGAGCAATTAATTTTAAGGGAAAAAAAAAAAGAACAGCATGGCTCCATAAAATAAGAGTGCAAATGAGCAGTACATCGACTCAGTTTACAAACAACTGAGAAAAAGGCATTCTGCTGGGCTATACCCTGTCTTAAGCAGGAGCACTGACCAAGCACACGATGTCAGGTGATGCACGTTCTAGAAGGAATTTTTTAAGTTACCTTGTTGGCTTTTAAGTTAACTACAATAATTCAGAAATTGAGATTCATCTATGGCAAACTCATAAAAATCCTCAGTTTAGAATGGGAAAGAATCCAAATATAGGATGCACTGAGACAGAGAAAAGGCAAGGCCAAGTGCAGTACTGTACTGCAATACAGTGTCCCATATCAGGTCATCCTATCTGCAAAAGATGCAATAGAAATAAAAAGGGTTCAGGGACAGGTGACAGCAACAAGCTAAAGGCCTCACAAAATTTTGGTAAGAAGGGAGATTGAAAACACTGGGGCTTTTTGCTTCAAAGAGGAAACAAATCAGGCTGGAAAATGTAAGGATATATAAAACAATGAAGAATACGGCAAAGGCAAACCCCTTGATAAAGCTAGGGAGCATCCCATACAACTGAAACACTACCCATTTGAGCCTAGATAGGACTTGCTTTCCTACTACGTGCAATAATGTGTGGAACTCACTGCCACAAGACAACATGTAGGCCGAACACTATTCCTCAAAGAGTACAATACAATTACTTGAACTGCAAGAATATCAATGGTCACTTTATACATGAAAATACTTCCTCATGACCCCTTCCTGACAACACCAGTGATGTAAATCCTCTTGCTTCAGACTACAAGCAGGAAAGAATCTGTCCAGGACACAGAAATTTCTCCTATCAGCAAGTTATTTCTATGATTCTGCATGTTTTCCCACTTAGGAGGTTTTTGTATTTTCTTATATAATGCAAATTTAAAAATACAAGATACTGATGTAAAATGGTTTTGCTATCATCTGCTGTTTCTTAAATTCTTCTGTTTGGGAGAAAATTCATACATGCTAAACGAGAGTCTGTTCGAAAAGCACTCTCTCTTAAGGACTTCTAAGTGTTCAAGCAAGAGAGGAGAATGATCATCCTACTGTTTTAATGAGTTCATGGAGGACCTGAAAAGAAACTTCCCTTTCAGATGGCTTGTGTCTCAGCAGCTAAAAATTTCCCCCTATATCATGTCACCCATAGTGACTCTGAGTAGTCTCTACAAAATGCTGCATCTGTCACTCCCTGACCAATCAGATCACTCAGTAAACTTCTAGGGAAAGACAGCTTGTTTCAATAGATTTATAGTATCAGTCCCTGAAAGGACCTGCCACAGACATAATTCCAAGATTTACAGGTCTGTCATTTCCTATGATCCCATCTAGATCTTTCCAACAGAGCTGTGTGAGCTGTTACACACTTTGCAATCACCTTTTTGGATATCCTGCTTTACTCCTTTCCAAAAAAGTGAATAAGCACATCAAAAACCAACAAAACACTTTGCACTGCTATCTATAGGTTTCTCCTCTCAACTTTCTCACTTCCTTTACAGAAATACATGAATGCAGATTCCTCCTTTATCAGGATGCTCATTCTCTAGACCAGAATCTCCACCTCACCGAGGAAGACACTCAGATGCAAGCATCAGTCATTGATTTCTTCGGGAACAGGAAAGAAGCTGAGTATTCCCTCCCACAGCCTCATTTACAATGAATTGGAACTGCCAAGTTCTGGCCTCTCAGACCACAACTGAGAAAAGATGATTTCCTGCTTTTGCATTATATTAGGAGACATTCATGTGATATCCTAGTCCAGCAGCCATTTAGGTAGCATAGCTCTGAATGGGACCTATAAACTGGGGGTCCAGCCTGCAAAGAGTTTGGTCACCTACGTCTGGCCACTAATTTCCTGAGACAAATCTCCTTTTTGAGCCTCAGTTTTCCACTCTGCAAAGTGGGGGCACTAATGGTGACTTGTCTCAATGGGGAAATTAATTAAAATACTCTGAGGTTCAGAAGTGGCAGGGACTACTGAGCTAAATAATCTCAAATTAATTCCATGTGCTCTGGCATAGATCTGACAACTTATCTATGTATGTTTTTAATGGAGGTTAACATTTTCATTTTCTCTGAGCATATTTTAGGCTCCATCACATAAAAGAAAAGTCTACACAAGGCACCAACAAGCAGAATGCACAATCATTAATTTCTGCAAAGCAGCCTTGGTGTCTGCGAAAACACTCCAGGTAACTCAATAAATTAGAATAATAAACACAAAGGAAACTAGAGAGCAAGCAAGGACAGAGCAGAAATCACAAACAGAGGCCAACAACATAATATATGATACAACAGCAGTTCAAACTGGGCTGCCGTGAGGCGCTTGGGGAGCCTCTGGGAGGCACGCATGAGGTGGAGGACATCCAAGTCCTGGTACTGTTCCTTATTAGTCTTTCAATCTCATACGAGCCATTTTAATTTAAATATCACTGTGCACATGCCACCAGGGCCTCTCCTCACAATGCCCACAGGGAGATCTCCAGCTGGCAAGCACAGCACAACCCCTGTAGCCACAAACCCCCAGCGAAGGAACTTTCGCTGATGCAAACACAAGCCTCAGCAGCAGCAATCAGTGCCTAGGGCTGAAATGGTGCTGCAGCAGGGGATGTCTGGCTGCCATCAGCAGGACAGTCTGATATCAGCTAGAGAGATGAAAAGGGCTTCTTCATCTGCCCACAGGTGTTAAACAATACTCTTTGCCTGAGGGCAGGGAGCAGGGGAGAGGGAGGATGAACAACTGTGCCTCTAAACTGGTTGCTTTTGGCTCCTTATGAAGTCTGAACTCCTGCAGAAGCAAATTAACTCCAGAGGGGAGCAGAGGGAACCTTTAGTGCTGGAAAGCATATTACTTTCTTGCGGGAATCTTTTCTTGCTCTTAACATGCCTGTCTGGTGTGATAGTAATGGCAATACCCCCCCAA
Organism: Cephalopterus ornatus; assembly: GCA_013396775.1. NCBI lineage: Eukaryota > Metazoa > Chordata > Aves > Passeriformes > Cotingidae > Cephalopterus > Cephalopterus ornatus. Next base: position 538,778 of record VZRE01009144.1, read on the forward strand.
CAAAGTTCTCCTGACCTGGGGCTCCCCACACTAGGTCTGCTGCTGCAGCCCTATATCCCTTGTGCTGCTCCAGACCTATTTCTTTCCTCAGCAGATCAGGCTTATGCATCTTAAGTGCTCACTTCTGCAGCTACTCCTATTTCAGTCCCAAGTCTCTTCTGAACAGAAAGTACCATTCACATAAAAATTATGAGGACAGGCAGAAAGGAATTAGGTTGTGAGGAAAGATTCAGCAAACTTGTTCCATTTTCCACCTGGATCAAGACCTGAACCCACAGGAAGCCTCCAGAGGTACTTTCTGCTGCAAACGTACTGTGACATTTAAGAGACCTCAGAGTGAGTCTTGAGAGTAGAGGGATAGACTTCTAGGGGAAAGTTTTGTCTTTGCCATGCAAGGAACTGGTGCTATTTATAACAATTCCTGCCGTCCCCAACTGGGCATGAAGACAATCAGCATCTGTCCACACCCTCGGGGAAACTGCAGAACCAGAGATGTTGTATATGTATCTGTGCAGTGCCCCCTATTACAGCGTAAAAACAGCAGGGTGGGCAGATAGGAGCTGTAAAGGGCTCAGGCGGGGCTGGGAAGATGAGGGGCTCGGGAAGGGGGCTGGAAGGAGGGGATGGTACCAAAGGGGATGGGGTTTGCATGCGAGTGTCTGTTACTTGAGATCATACAGATGGTTTCTCTTTAGCTGTGGTTTTGAAAAGCCCCCTGCCTTCTCTGCTGGAGGCCCTTTCCTGCCAGAGCAAAACCTGGAGCTCCCAGACACAGGAGGAGAGCTCAAAGTCTCTGAAAACAGAGAGTGCATTATGCTGGGGAGCTGGGAACTGGAACTCTATACAGGTAGTTTCGCACACTTTATCTGTTTGATCTGACAGGGCAAAGACAGGAGCAGCACTCTGACCTGGTCCTCCTGCCTGGCAACTGGTTCCCCCACAGCCTGCCTCCACCACCCCCCTCTATCTGCCAGAAGCTCCCTTTCCTCCCATCCTGTCCTGCACAGCAATCTGCTGACTGTAATTCCTTTGGCTTGAAGAGAGGCCCTGCCTGTTTCCCCCAATTCCTGCTGCTCCCTCTCTGCTCATACAGAAGTTTCCTCTCCCCTGCTTTTCCCTCTAATATATACAGATTCCCTGCAAGGAAAAACCCCCATGCTGCAAGGCCTTTCTGGGGCATTGGTCTCCTGTTCCTCTCCCCCACCCCAGCAGCAGCCAACACATTTGTTCTCTTGCTCCATTAAACCAGTAAATGAGGCAGGATTAGCACAGCACCATGAGCTGGTGCTCTGGGCCCAGGATGTGTCTCAGCACAAGAAGTAACACTGATGTCATGCAGGAGCAAAAGAAGGGATTTGTGTTTGGCACCATGCTCTTCTACACCCAGACACTGAGGACAGCAGCTTCTGGAGACCAAATCAACCAAGTTAATGTAGCCTGCAAATGTTTTGGGCTTTGGCCAGGTGACCGTGCTGCCTTCTTTGAGGCCATCCACCCTTCTCCAGGAGAAGATAAATCAATGCAAGGCAACATCTGCCAAGATATTGACTTTGGCTCTGCTCACGGACTGCCTGCACTTCAGAGATGGGTAATATTCAGCTTGATTATCTCTCACCGCCAAGAGGAAGTTTCTCTCTATGCTTAAAATCACTTGGATGAGCCAACGAGGAATCGATCTGTGGAAGAGAAACGCTGACAAGAAAACACAAGTCGGAGACAGGATGAGAGCGGACGATGGGTGAGCAATGGAGACAGCCTCTGGCAGCTTGCCTGGCCAGGTTAGCAATGGCCTGGGTCACGACAGCCAGAGAATGATTAACACCAAACACACTCCTCCAAACTTTATATCAGCCCCTTTATGCTCTTCCCCTCCTTCCCTGAATACCTTTTCCTCTCTTAAACTGCTCCTCACCCTTTAAAAACATCCTTTCTCTACTCTCCTCCTACATCCTCACTGCACCGGAGTTTTCTCATTGTTCCACATCTCTATATGTTACCCAGCTCACTGCTTAAGGCATGACACTCAGTAGTTGCAAGGCTGCCCCATTTTGTGCCTTATGTCACATGCCTCTTCCCCTGTGGTGAAAAACCCCAGTAGTTCTCATAAACTGTACCACATCCACTCCTCGGGTAGACCCTCATCCTCACGGGCCCATATACCAATGCATAAAGTGATGTCACACCAGAAGAAGGTGACATTTCATTAGCAGAACATGCTGACAAAGCCTCATGAAGTGAGCATTCAGCAACATCATCAAACTTTCCCAGGATAAAACACTGAGCCTTTGACTTGTTTTTCCCTATCACACTCGTGGTAAAATATTCGCTAGGTTCTGTGGCCCTCCAAGGGCAGTAGATGAGAAAAATATCTGAATCTCTATGAAAAAAAAATCAGTTTTAGTCTTGACACTGATTCCTACTTCTGTATGCCAGATAGGTTAAGTGTCACATGCTTGCACTGGAGTAACATTGATTACAGGCTCCTTGGAGTACATCATGCTCCTGGGATGGAAGGAAGAAGGGCAGCCACAGCAAAAGAAATGAGTACAGACATCCTGGCCAGGCTCATTTGGCTTCTTGCTGAGGCACTTCACTAAACCTTTCAGCTGTGTTTCTGCCTATGATCCTGCCATTCTCTGAGCCTAAAGGCTGCTGAATCAAGCAGCAGAGGTAGAAGAGACCCAAAGGAACCATCTAGTCTGTTCTACTCTGTGAAAGATGGATCAGTTCTACTTCGTCATTTGTGGCATCTGTCACTCCTCATACGTGTCTAGTCCGCCCTTAAAGCCCTCCAGTGATGGAGTTACACAGCCTTCCAAGGCAATTTGTTTCAATGTTTTGCTATCTTTACTGTTACAGAGTTCTTACTGACATTCAGCCTGCCTCTCTTGCTACAGTCTTAAACTATTCCTCCTCATCTTCTTCTGCAGAAGACATAATTCCTTTCTTTTGCATCTTATGTACCTGCCTGCTGTTACGCATATCTCACGCCTAGTCCCCTCTTCTTTAGTCCTAACATTCCCATTTCCATCCATCTCTCCTCATGAGAATGCTGTCTAGACTTCTTATCATTCCCACTTCCCTCTTTGGGATTACATCCAACTGGCCCACATCTCCTTAGAAGCATAAAGTACTCCAAATAGACACAGGACTCTTCTGCAGTAGATACAGTGATCAGCAAGCAGCCAACACTACCACCGAGGCAGGAACACAGCTACAGCAGAACACAGCGATGATGCTGGAAAGTCTGCTGTATGCCCGTCTCTCTTCTCTGGGAGTTGGATGCTATTTCCACTTTGAGCTGGGGGG